>JAMFTG010000588.1:7500-129514 GCA_023974075.1 Chaenocephalus aceratus
CTCAGAGTGCAGCCTGCAGAGTAAAGCTCTGACTCACAGAAGACCTGCTGCCCCTGAACGCCTCGCTGGGGGTTTCTCTTTCTCCATTGTTTACGTCTTGGGTATAGTGACGTGACAAACTCCCAGCCAGGCTGCGGGTGCGTGTTTCGGGCTGGGTTTCGCTGTCTCGCCGACGGCCACTGGGCTCACAGGGGACTCTGACCAGTGGAAATGGTCACGGGACTTTTCACACATTTTCACCAATTTTTTTTAAACTTGGATTATTTGCAGCAGATTAAATGATTCTGGTATTTCTTAGAATCAGCCATTCTTTGTCACTTGGTGGTTTCCGAGGCTCGCTGATCACCTCAGGTCGTTAAGTACACTTAGACATTAAAGGACCTTTAGCAGCCCGTCTCCATGGAAACATCAGCTCCGTCTGAACCAACAAGCCGGCTAACCGCGGAGAGGAGCTCCGAGGGGTCCAGAGTAAAGGAGATTCATCACTTTTATTTAAATATGATCGAGAACCCGACCAGCCGGCAGGAAGTCCCCCCCCGTCCCCGACCAGCCGGCAGGAAGTCCCCCCCCGTCCCCGACCAGCCGGCAGGAAGTGTCCCGTCCCCCCTCTTTAAACGAAACACAAGCATCTGTCGGCGTCCAGCAGACGAACACGCAGCTCTGTAACTCTCAGTCACACCATGAATATCTCGATACGTGAAGTCTTCTGTCGCAGGAACCCCCGAGGCCTCTTCCTGTCCTTCAGAGTAAAAGCCCCGCGGCTCCAGGCGAACGGCACGACCGTCGCCCGGACTCACAACATGACAACGCCCTCAAAGAGGACCTTCCTTTATGGCAGGATGTCATCTCAGCCAAATCACATCGTTTTCTTGATTTAAAATAAATTAAGAAATCACAATTTTCAGCTGGAATTTGATTATTTTTCCTGTAAATCAAAACTAACTTCTTGAATATCGACGGAAAGGTTGAAGCGTATAAAATAATTTGTATTTATATTTTCCGGCTGCGATAAAAAGTGTATTTTTGGCAATTTCTTTAACATAAAACGCCCGTTTCCGATCGTCAAAGCTGACGAGTGACCTTCAGGCGACGGCAGCTCAGCTTTGGGTTCAATGTACAGTCTTTAAGTGTTGATGATGTGCAGCCGCAGGAATCTCCCTCCTCTTCCTCCTCCTCCTCCTCCTCTTCCTCAGAACAATCGGCGTATTGACGAGGAAGAATTTGGCGGACAAAGAGAGGCTTTTATAGAGGAGCCGTGTGACGCCAGAACAAAGAGCGACTCCTCGGAGGAGACCGACCCTGACCCGGAGTTATCTGTCAGACCCTCGCAGCGGGGACTTTCAAAATAAGAGCTCAGCAAACGAGCTTCTGCCGGGTCCAGAATGTAATTGTAATTCGTGTCGTTGTGCGTTTCATATAAATAAACACACCCTCGCCGGAGTCTCATCAAACCAGTGAGATCAGCGATAAATCAGTGTACCGGCCCTTTAAGAAACTCCCCTCCGCTCAGATTTAAGAAACGTCAATTAGCTGTCGAGCTTTAAGCCGAGCTAACGGGTGTGTGTGTGTGTGTGTGTGTGTGTGTGTGTGTGTGTGTGTGAATATGATATAGATCATAATTAGGAGAAGCGCTACTCACGGAAACTTCAGGCATGTTTCCCTTATTTATTTAAGACCCACCAGAAAGTCTTTATCGTTAACATAACTGATTCTGAATGGATAGATCTCCGTAGACGTGAACACGAATCACTAATCCCGTTTTGAGGGTGTTTCCTGTGTTCCTGTGTTTAAGGGGTTTCAAGGTAACGAGTGATCGGAGGTCTCAGAGTTTAGAGAGGACTCGTCTCGACTCGTCGTCCTGCCGTCGGTCCGTCAGGCTGCAGGGCGACGAGTCGAGACACGAACCTCGGCAGCAGGGATGACAGCCCAGAGACTAAGGGAGAACAAAGAGTCAGCTGGAGACATTAAGGACACGAGAGGTTATTTATTTTATCTCATTTTGTTTTTAAGTGTAGAGAGAAACAGATTTCCCCTTAGATTTAAGAGTTTTTAAGAATTTATTGATTTATTGATGAGCAGGTAGAGGTTTATAAAAAGGTGCAAACACTCAGTGAACCCTCCACTATAAGGCCTTAATACTTAAGGGACCTTTTATGAGAATTCAAGGGTTACTTAAGGGTTTTTTCTTTTAAAGTCAAATGGTGTTCATTATCATCTAATGCAACAGTGTAGTCTGTAGATTAGGTCGAAGTGTATTCCTGTCAATTCTCCATGTTAAGGGAACTTTTTAAAGAAGTTAACTTTTTTTTTTGTGCAGCAGCTTTTTAAGTAAATTCGGGTGTTGTTAGTGTTTTATTTAGATTAGTACGTTTTTTTTATTATTTAAAGAACATTCCTGTAAATCCTCCATTTAAAAAGGCTTTAATATTTAAGGGAACGTTTTAAAAGAAGTTAAGGTTTTTTTTCTGCAGCAGTTGTCAAAGGGAAATCTGGTGTCTTGTATTTGTTTATTATAATTATTTTTAAAGTATATTCCTGTAAATCCTCCATCTACAAAAGCCTGAATATTTAAGGGAACGTTTTAAAGAACTTAAGGGTTTTTTTGTGCTGCAAGCTGTTAGATTGCCAAGTGTTTCTTGTGTCTCAGTACATTCCTGTAAATCCTCAATTTAAAGGCCTACATTTTTAAGAGAACTTTGTAAATAACTTAAGGGTATTTTTGGCGCAGCAGCTATTAAAGGAGGTGTTTTGTAGTGTTTTTAATCTCCAGATTAGTACAGATCTGTTTAAATGTCCAATCCTTAATACTTAAGGGACCCTTTTAAAGAACTTAAGGGTTTTTGTGCAGCAGCTGTTAAATGGAAATCTGGTGTTTTGTAGTCTTGTATTCTGCAGATCAGTATTTTTAATATACATTTATTTAAAGTACATTCCTGTAAATCCTCCATTTAAAGGCTTTAAAATGTAGAGAACTTTTTAAAGAACTTAAGGGTGTTTTGTTCAGCAGCTGTTACGTACAATCTTGTGTTTTTTCTCTTGTATTCTGGAGATTAGTTGTTTTATTATAACTATTATTGTTTAAGTATATTCCTGTTCATTTTAATGGCATAAAATATGTAAAGGAATTTTTAAAGAACTTAAGGGTTACTTAAGGTTTTTATTAGTGTTTTAATCTCCAGATAGTAATCCTCCATTCAAAAAGGCATACATATTTAAGGGAACTTTTTAAAGAACTTAAGGGTTATTTGTGCAGCAGCTGTTAAAGTAAATCTGTGGTCTTGTGCAGATTACTAAGTGTTTCTTGTGTTTTACAGTAGCCTACATTCCTGTGAATCCTTAATGACATGGCCTTAATACTTAAGGGACCTTTTTAAAGAACTTAAGGTTTTTGTGCAGCAGCTGTTGAATGGAAATCTGGTGTTTTGTAGTCTTGTATTCTGCAGATTACTAAGTGTTTATTGTTTCTTACAGGACATTCCTGTGAATCCTTAATTTTTAGGCCTTCATACTTAAGGAAACTTTTAAAGAACTTAAGGGGTTTTATGCTGCAGCCTTTAAAGTCAATCTGGTGTCTTGTGGACTTGTCTAGATTACTAAGTGTTTCTTGTGTCTTACAGTAGGCTACATTCCTGTGAATCCTCTTGCAGTCGGGGGGGGGGGGGGGGGGGGGGCAGCGGTGGTGGTTACAGTTGCCATGGGGAGTTTAAGGGAAAAAGCTCGCAGCGCCGTCCAATTAAATGTCCTCCCATGAGCTCATGCATTCTTCTCCTCCGTGACGAACAATGGTCGCTTTGACTTTTCGGACGGCGACTCGAGAGCAAATCCTCCGACGACGACTCTGCGCTTTTCAGCCGGGGGTCAAAGGTCGGCGCCGTGTTTACATGCATGGAAGTAATCTGATTATTCTGAGCTCAGGTGAACGGCAGCACAGATCGCACTTAAATTCCCACTCAAGTGACGTCTGTTAGTCAGAAACAAGTACGCGTTGAGTGTCCCACTGCCTCCTAAAAGACCAGAAACCAGGTTTTACTTAATGCAGAATTTAGCAGAAGACCCACAACATTAAGGGTTATTAGTCTTAAGGGTTTATGAGGTTGTGTCATGGGATTTCCGAGGGATGCTACATTAAATTGCTAGATTTTAAATGGAGTTTGGTGCCCTTTTCCCTGCTTGATAGTAGGGATGCCAGCGATTATTCGAATATTCGCTACAGTCTCCATAATCGAATATTATTTTTAAAAATCGATTTTATTTATATATTTTTTTTTTTTGTATATATATTTTTTTTTTTTTCTGGCTTAGTTTCAACCAAAATATATATAAATATATATATGATACTAATAGTATTAATAATTGTAAATGGTCATTGGTCACACCACCAGTTTGTTTTACTGTAAACTTGGAGGAAGCCTGCGGTCGAATAATCGATTATTATTCGCCAGGGCTGCCGAATAATCGATTTTGATCATGGTCAGTTTCTGGCAACCCTACTTGATAGATAACACGTATTGAAATAAAAGTTGAATTAGTAACTTTTTAAAACCTAAAAACCCAGATGTTTCATTGGATCTTTGGGAACGTAGTTATTCGTCTCAGGAAACGTCATTTTATTCTCCAAATAATTACATTTTCTAATATTGTTTTGAGTATGTAAACGGGAACCACCACACAGCGAGCAAAACGGAGCACTACGGGGACTTTCTTAGGCGTCCGAAATGTTGACCAAAACAGACGGCACCATTCACAGTGAGTGAAGAAGGCCGATACGGAGCTGCAGCTTCTGAGCATTAAAACCTTTGAGTGTTTTGAATCTTTGAATCTTTGAGTCCTCACTTTGTAACGCAGTGTTTCCCCGTGGGGGGAGCAGGTGCAGGGGTCCAGAGGTCACAGAGACTCCTTTCAGATACAGCTCAGGGCGGGAATGTGAGGAATGCAGAGTTCAAACTCCAAGAACATGAAACAGTTTCCTCATGAGGAAGAGACGGAGCCGAGAGACGTGACAGGACTCTTTAAAGTGGAGGACACGTCATACTGATATACAGCTGAACATCAGCAGGAGAGGACTCTTTAAAAGTAGAGACACTACATACTGATATACACCTGAACATCACGGGAGGACTCTTTAAATGACACACTACACCTTGCTATACTGAATCAGCAGGAGAGGACTCTTTAAAGTAGGACACTACATACTGATATACACCTGAACATCACAGGAGAGGACTCTTTAAAGTAGAGACACTACATACTGATATACACCTGAACATCCGCAGGATAGGACTCTTTAAGTAGAGACACACTACTGATATACACCTGAACATCAGCAGGCGGACTCTTTAAAGTAGAGAGACTACTACTGATATACACCTGAACATCAGCAGGAGAGGACTCTTTAAAGTAGAGACACTACATACTGATATACACCTGAACATCAGCAGGAGAGACTCTTTAAAGTAGAGACACTACATACTATACACCTGAACATCAGCAGGAGAGGACTTCTTTAAAGTAGAGACACTACATACTGATATACACCTGAACATCAGCAGTGAGAGGACTCTTTAAAGTAGAGACACTACATACTGATATACACCTGAACATCAGCAGGAGAGGACTCTTTAAAGTAGAGACACTACATACTGATATACACCTGAAACATCAGCAGGAGAGGACTCTTTAAGTAGAGACTCTACATACTGATATACACCTGAACATCACAGAGAGGACTCTTAAAGTAGAGACTCTACATACTACACTGACCTGAGAGGACTCTTTAAAGTAGAGACACAACATACGGATATACACCTGAACATCAGCAGGAGAGGGACTCTTTAAAGTAGAGACACTACGTACTGATATCAACCTGAACATCAGCAGGAGAGGACTCTTTAAAGTAGAGCACTACATACTGATATTACACCTGAATATCAGCAGGAGAGGACTCTTTAAAGTAGAGACACTACATACTGATATACACCTGAACATCAGCAGGAGAGGACTCTTTAAGTAGAGACACTACATACTGATATACACCTGAACATCAGCAGGAGAGGACTCTTTTAAAGTAGAGACACTACATACTGATATACACCTGAGCATCAAGCAGGAGAGGACTCTTTAAAAGTAGAGACACTACAACTGATATACACCTGAACATCAACAGGAGAGGACTCTTTAAAGTAGAGACACTACATACTGATATACACCTGAGCATCAGCAGGAGAGGACTCTTTAAAGTAGAGACACTACGTACTGATATCCACCTGAAACATCAGCAGGAGAGGACTCTTTAAAGTAGAGACACTACATAATGATATACACCTGAAACATCAGCAGGAGAGGACTCTTTAAAGTAGAGACTCTACATTACTGATATACACCTGAACATCAGCAGGAGAGGACTCTTTAAGTAGAGACTCTACATCCTGATATACACCTGAACATCAGCAGGGGAGGACTCTTTAAAGTAGAGACACAACATACGGATATACACCGAACATCAGCAGGAGAGGACCTCTTTAAAGTAGAGACACTACGTACTGATATCCACCTGAACATCAGCAGGAGAGGACTCTTTAAAGTAGAGACACTACATACTGATATACACCTGAATATCAGCAGGAGAGGACTCTTTAAAGTAGAGACACTACATACTGATTTACACCTGAACATCAGCAGGAGAGGACTCTTTAAAGTAGAGACACTACATACTGATATACACCTGAACATCAGCAGGAGAGGACTCTTTAAAGTAGAGACACTACATACTGATATACACCTGAGCATCAGCAGGAGAGGACTCTTTAAAGTAGAGACACTACATACTGATATACACCTGAACATCAGCAGGAGAGGACTCTTTAAAGTAGAGACACTACATACTGATATACACCTGAGCATCAGCAGGAGAGGACTCTTTAAAGTAGAGACACTACGTACTGATATCCACCTGAACATCAGCAGGAGAGGACTCTTTAAAGTAGAGACGCTACATACTGATATACACCTGAACATCAGCAGGAGAGGACTCTTTAAAGTAGAGACCATACATACTGATATACACCTGAACATCAGCAGGAGAGGACTCTTTAAAGTAGAGACACTACATACTGAGTATACACCTGAACATCAGCAGGAGAGGACTCTTTAAAGTAGAGACACTACATACTGATATCCACCTGAACATCAGCAGGAGAGGACTCTTTAAAGTAGAGACACTACATACTGATATACACCTGAATATCAGCAGGAGAGGACTCTTTAAAGTAGAGACACTACATACTGATATACACCTGAACATCAGCAGGAGAGGACTCTTTAAAGTAGAGACACTACATACTGATATACACCTGAACATCAGCAGGAGAGGACTCTTTAAAGTAGAGACACTACATACTGATATCACCTGAACATCAGCAGGAGAGGACTCTTTAAAGTAGAGACACTACATACTGATATACACCTGAGCATCAGCAGGAGAGGACTCTTTAAAGTAGAGACACTACATACTGATATACACCTGAACATCAGCAGGAGAGGACTCTTTAAAGTAGAGACACTACATACTGATATCACCTGAACATCAGCAGGAGAGGACTCTTTAAAGTAGAGACACTACATACTGATATACACCTGAATATCAGCAGGAGAGGACTCTTTAAAGTAGAGACACTACATACTGATTACACCTGAACATCAGCAGGAGAGGACTCTTTAAAGTAGAGACACTACATACTGATATACACCTGAAACATCAGCAGGAGAGGACTCTTTTAAAGTAGAGACACTACATACTGATATACACCTGAACATCAGCAGGAGAGGACTCTTTAAAGTAGAGACACTACATACTGATATACACCTGAGCATCAGCAGGAGAGGACTCTTTAAAGTAGAGACACTACATACTGATTATACACCTGAACATCAGCAGGAGAGGACTCTTTAAAGTAGAGACACTACATACTGATATACACCTGAACATGAGGAGGAGAGGACTCTTTAAAGTAGGAACTGTACGTTTGTGGCTCAGATTTCAGTGAATAAAAACCAGGTCAGAATCAGGTTTGAAACACGAGGAGAAGTTTAAGGTAGAAAGAGTTAAGTTCGTGTCCTTCTTTAGCCACTCTTTTCTTCCCTCGTCTGGTAACTCCAGGATCTGAACATCAGCTGCTTCTGTATTTCTGCGTCACGTTAAATCTGTTTGCTGCCCGCGGTGTTTGTAAAGCGCAGAGGAATGTTAATCTGCACGCTGACATGTAAAGTGGGTCAGTTACACATTCATGCGGCCAGTTAATGTGTGACCGCTCCTATAGAGAGGACGCTTCCACTCGGGAAACACAGACACCGTACGAGCGCCTGAACGCACCGTACGAGCGCCTGAACGCACCGTACGAGCCCGCCTGAAACGCACCGCACGAGCGCCTGAACGCACCGCACGAGCGCCTGAACGCACCGCACGAGCGCGCCTGACTGAACGCACCGCACGAGCGCCTGAACGCACCGCACGAGCGCCTGAACGCACCGTACGAGCGCCTGAACGCACCGTACGAGCACCTGAACGCACCTGAACACACCGTACGGGCACCTGAACGCACCGTACGAGCACCTGAACGCACCGTACGAGCACCTGAACGCACCGTACGAGCACCTGAACGCACCTGAACGCACCGTACGGGCACCTGAACGCACGTACGGGCACCTGAACGCACCGTACGGGCACCTGAACGCACCGTACGAGCACCTGAACGCACCGTACGGGCACCTGAACGCACCGTACGGGCACCTGAACGCACCGTACGAGCACCTGAACGCACCGTACGAGCACCTGAACGCACCGCGGGGAATAAATCACAGCAGGAATGTGGAAATAAAATGTAATCTCTTCTTCTGTGTTTGATAAACAGAGCAGCCGCAAGCTGATTGGACGAGAGGGGATTAGCGTGAGTGTGTGTGTTCGAGTGTGTGTGTTCGAGTGTGTGTGTGAGTGAGTGTGTGTATGGATAAGAGCTCCAGGTGATAAAAAGTCTGCGGCCCCTCAAGAAAGTTCTCTGCTCTCCAACAGCTGCATTCACATGTTAATACAAATCAGTGTGTGTGTGTGTGTGGTGTGTGTGTGTGGTGGTGTGTGTGGGGGGGGATTTCCAATTAGCCTGTGAGGGGGAGGTGAGGCAGGAGGAAGTTTTAATGTGAGGCGCTGCAGCCCTGTCATCATCTGTGTATAAGGGAATATAAATACATACCTTTAACAGGATGTCACTTTTTTAACATACACGTGTTGAAGGTCGTGTTGTTTGTCAACTATATCAAGAGATTAAACTTTTCGTCACGATATCTGCAGTTTATGTTAAAGTGGGTAACTGGCCTTCAGAATAAAAGCCTCAGACACATTTCCACACAGTCAGTTATTTTCAGATATAAAAGCACATAACCTCAGAGTGTCACTCAGACATCAAGAAATTTCTGATGCGGATTTCAAAATAAAGGTCACTAAGACGTCTTAAAGGAGCTGCGGATTTCAAAATAAAAGCTCACTAAGACGTCTTAAAGGAGCGGCGGATTTCAAAATAAAGGTCACTAAGACGTCTTAAAGGAGCTGCGGATTTCAAAATAAAAGCTCACTAAGACGTCTTAAAGGAGCGGCGGATTTCAAAATAAAGGTCACTAAGACGTCTTAAAGGAGCGGCGGATTTCAAATAAAGGTCACTAAGACGTCTTAAAGGAGCTGCGGATTTCAAAAAAAGCTCACTAAGACGTCTTAAAGGAGCTGCGTTTTCCTCTATCGTTTCCATAATCTAAGTTCCTCAGTGTTAAGTAAACTGTCTCAGCACTTTATAAACTAACGTGCACTGAGAGTGAGGACAGAGGTCAGAAAACCTGCAGGTAATTACTCGTTAAATCATCCCCACGGCGTCTCATAAAAGTCGTTTAAACTTGATTTAAAGGAACAGAGACGAGGGCAAGTCACTGCAGACGTAACAAACTCCAGGAGTCCTAAAATACCCCCGTCACATGAGGGTGTTGGGAGGAGGTTTAACAGCAGAGACCACCAAAGAAGAAGAAGAAGCTGCCCCCCCCACAGAGGGTCATCGCAGCGAGATGTCAGGAACAAACGAACCCCCCCCCCACCACCATTATCAGAGACAAAGAGATCCCCCCCCCCCCCCCCACACACACACACACACACACACACAGCTGCTGCTGCAAAACCATTATTTTCCTTTTTTCTCTGGTTAATTTTAATCTAATTATTATATTTAGTTTATTTTGAAGACCTTTTTTTTCGGAGGCTGAAACTAACAATTACTTCCAGTCGAGTTGAAGCTAAACACCGGAAGAACGCTTTGAATCCACTAAGGCGGATCTGCCCTCACCTCAAAGACGCGAAAAACCTGCAAAGATCTAGCAGCTTTGAGTCCCTTCAAACACCACACACACACACCACACACACCACACACACCCACCCACACACACACACACCACACACACACACACACACACCCACACACACACACACACACACACACCACCACACACACCACACACACACACCACAAACACCACACACACACACACACCCACACACACACACACACACACAACACACACACCACACACACCCACACACACACACACACACACACACCACACACCACACACACACACACACACACACACACACCACACACACACACCTGACTTTTATAAAAACTACAAGTCTGTCCTCCAAGGCCCCGTCCACACGGAGACGGTATCAGTTGTATCCGCTGAAGTTCTCCATCGTATAGGCGGTCCGTCCACACAAGGCCGACACGGAGCCGCGGCTTCGGAGCCCGAATCCGATACACTTTGAAACCGGCTCCTAAAGTGGGTCGGTCTGGAGAGGAAACGCTTGCGACTCCGTGTGTACGCCCTATACGATCATTCCCTGAAACCGATGACGCCATAGCTCCGCCTCTCCCACCTCTCCTGCTCACCCCCGCGTCATTGCTGATGCGTTTCGCCAACAACAACAACAATGGCGGATCACAGGGTTGCGTTCGTGCCCCAGACGCTACTGACCATGATACCGATGTTAGTGCAACATCTATGTATGCCTTATGCCCATGCGTACAGGCCCGTCATATGTACGACAGCGCTTCCAGCGGGTCGCGAGCGGTTTGGTGTGGACGGAATACTTTTTAAAAAATCGACTAGGTTTGTTTTCGTCTCCGTGTGGACAGGGCCTTTAAGAGAGTTTCATGTCTCAGCAGCATTCTGACCTTTAGTCTACAAACACTAGGTACTACATTTCCCCAATGCAACAGGACAGGGGATTTGTAGGAACAGATTTAAAGCACAATACAATCTTGACCTCAGAAAAAGTATTTTATTTGCTTTTTTTCCACAAACTTTTAACCAAATCTCAGCCAAAAAAACTTCGATCCAACGACCAAAAACCAAGACGATGACAACCAATCAAAACAAAGATAGCGACCACCAAAAGGCCAACGTTCTACAGTCTTTCTTTGAGACGACATTTAAACTGGTACATAAATGATAAAGTAGCTAAACTGAGGAAGTAAGTAAATGTACTTTGTTACTTTACTCCTGAGAGTTAAAGGAGGTTGTTGAGAAACCCAGAGATGGATTCATTCTCCGCAGACGGCAGATGTTTCAGAGTTGAGTTTAATGAAGTCGTTCATGTTTCCTTCGCAGAATAACAAGACAGACTTTAAACGGGAGGTTTGTGGCCGTCCTCACAGAATATCGAAACACGGTGGTTCGCTAGAGGAGAGGTTTGTTTGGAGCCTGCAGATATCAGAAATATCCAGCTTCAATCAGTGAGCAATGATTTAGCTGTGTTTAACCAGAGCGGGGGAGGGGGGGGGGTCTTCCCGTCTGAGGGGGACTTGTGTTTTCTTTGGGATTAGTCAGGGACCTCATGTCCTCGAGGAGAAAGAAGACATCTGGAGATCTACAGAACATAAGTCATATTATTTTACTTTTTAATTTAATTCGTTTTAATCCCTTTTTTTAATTGTTTCTTTTATTTGAAAAATGTTTTTATCCTTTTTACATTTAATTATTTTCGGGCCATTTTTTATATATTTATTTAATTGTGTAGATGTTTTTCAATTCCATGATTTTTGGATATTTTTTAATTGACCGAAAACTTGTGTTCTGTCTTTGGGATTTAATCAGGGGCATCATGTCTGGAGACCTCTGAACACTGAACCCACATCAGAGGCACCGGGACGCTGAGAGGAGGACGCTGATTGGATGATAGAGGAGGACGCTGATTGGATGATAGTGGAGGACGATGATTGGATGATAGTGGAGGAAGATGATTGGAGAAGACTCTCAGCTGTTATCTCAGACTCTGATCTCCAGACAGTCTGATTGTCTGTGAGCCGTGACGTGATCTCAGATTTAATGAAGAGCTCTAAGTCAAACAGAGATTAGCGAGCTCTGGTTTCCCTCGGGCGTCAGAGAGGAGAGAGAGAGAGAGAGAGAGAGAGAGCGAGGAGAGCGAGAGCGAGAGAGCGAGAGCGAGAGAGAGAGAGAGGTGAATAAAGACCCGGACACACCAAGCCGACACCAAAGAACACGTCCCGACGGACCCGACTGTTGCGTCGCCTCACGTCTCTGCGGCGTGGCCAACAGTCGCTCTGGAACACACCGCAAAGACTTCAGCGACGGCCAAGAAGCACGTACGCACTGCGCGAGTGGCAATACCTCTCCTTACCAGCAGGCAGCGAGTAGGCAGTAGTGTGTATTCATCATTCAAGAGAGGCAACCGGAACACAGACTGCGTGATGTATGCAAACAACGAATAGCGTCCGTTCCATTTTCACTCTCGTCCATCAGACGGTTTCACATCACGACTTCTAATCTAAAACGTGTTTAGTGCGGTGCTGGAAAAAGAAAAGGAATAGCCGTCTGTGTGCCTTCTTCACTTCCGTTTCGCTTCTCATGCACTGATTCGCTAAGCTGAACAGCCAATCAGAGTGATTTCTTTTGCTGACAGCCTCCCGAAAAGACACGACGCTGCGGGACACACCAATCTGAGTAGGGCGACAGGACGCTCATCGACGGCCAGACATCTATCGCCGGCCGAAAACCGGCTCGGTGTGTCCGGGCCTTAAAGTCGGTGTTTACGCTGTATACACATCATCTTGTAATTTGACGTTTTTAAGTCCTAAATAGAAGTTAGAATGTGGTACACTCAGATTGTGTCCGTGTTTATTATAGGTATCACGGTGAGATCGGCTTCAAATAAAAGCCTCCTTAAGGCGAGGTTTTCATCAAAAAGTCTGTCTGACAACAAATGAAAAAAACTAAATAATAACCAATACAATTAAACTTTAAAAAAACTAGGATGTGGATTTTCAAAATAAGAGAGCTCTAAAATGTCTTTAAGGAGCTGCATTGCCTCTATAAGCTGGTATTTTCATCAATGGGTTGAATCAATTACTTTTCAGAATAAAAGCACACCACCTCAAAGTGTTCCGGGACAATATCAGGTTATTCTGTTGTGGATTTTCAAAATAAAAGCCCTCGTAAAGCCTCTCCATCCACTGTACTATCATCCAAGTGGAAAAGATGAACAATATTTCATAAGAAGTAACACTTCCCCAGATTGAGTAATTTTCAGAATAAAGGCACACCACCTCAGAGTGTCTGGGACAATGTTGGGATATTCTGCTGTGGATTTTCAAAATAAAAGCCCTCTAAAATGTCCTACAGAAATCCCTTACAATCCTAGTTTGGTCATTTCCACAAGGAATTCTGTGATGTGGATTTTCAAAATAAAAGCCCTCTTCTAGCTCTCGAAGCCTCTCCATCAGCTGTACGACCGAGGAGGGAAAAGATGAACAAAGGCCTGACGCTCATGTTTCAGGCCGGAGTAAATCCGTCCTCACGTCTGCACCCCCGAAGCAGCGGGGCGTCGGGCACACACACACACACACACACACACCCACACCACCACACACACACACACACAACACACACACCCACACACACACACCACACCACACACCACACACCACACACACCACACACACACACACACACACACACACACACACACACACACACCACACACACACACCACACACACACACACACACACACACACACACACACCACACACACACACACACACACACACACACACACACACACACACACACACACACACACACACACACACACACACACACACACACACCACACACACACACACCACACACACACCACAAACACACACACACACCACACACACCACACACACACACACACACACACCCACACACACACACACACACCACTTTTTACCCGCCTCCTCCTGCCGGGTCTAAAATTACCCTGCATGCATCTGCTTGTCCCTGTAATGCATCCCCTCAGACTCAACGCCGTCTGTACACACGCAGAGAGACACACACACACCACACTGCAGGATTCCCACCACACACACACACTCCTTCCCACAGGACAGGAAGTGAGTACCAAGGGGTCAAAGGTCAAAGCTCAGCACGCCCGCTGATCTGTTATGATGAGCTGCTGGAACAAAGTCTATTCAGGAAAACTCACGATGTAGCCATTGAGGTCCCGTCAGATTGTGTTTTGAACTGCTCTTACATGAACACAAAACCACTCATCACCACGACAACGTTCTTCATCTCCTTTAAAGCTGCGAACTACGTCTCAGGCTAGTAACTGAATACACAAAGAACACACACTGTACATGTCTCCAAAGCCAACGTGTTGTGGATTAGTGAACCAAAACAATTCAATCAGTTTCATCGTTTTATTTCTGGTCCTTTTCCCCGTATGTGTAAACCTACTATAAACCCGTTTCTGCACTTGAACGCATCGTCTGGGGGATTCCCAGTGTCCTGCTGACCCGTGTGAACATGAGGGGCGTGTGAACTTCAGCGGCAGACACTCAAAACTCTCACCGTGTTGGAGGGTCCTTGAACGCACCTGCTCTCATCTGCAGCTTCATAGGAGACTCAGATGTGGTACTTGAGTGAAGAGTAGAAGTACTCAGATGTGGTACTTGAGTGAAAGTAGAAGTACTCAGATCTTGTACTTGAGTAAAAGTAGAAGCACTCAGATCTTGTACTTGAGTACAAGTAGAAGTACTCAGATCTTGTACTTCAGTAAAAGTAGAAGTACTCAGATCTTGTACTTGAGTAAAAGTAGAAGTACTCAGTATTGTACTAGATTAAAAGTAGAAATACTCAGATTGTACTTGAGTTAAAGTAGAAGTACTCAGATGTTGTACTTGAGTGAAAGTAGAAGTACTCAGATCTTGTACTTGAGTAAAAGTAGAAGTACTCAGATCTTGTACTTCAGTAAAAGTAGAAGTACTCAGATCTTGTTCTTGAGTAAAAGTAGAAGTACTCAGATCTTGTACTTGAGTCAAAGTAGAAGTACTCAGATCTTGTACTTGAGTAAAAGTAGAGTACCAGAGTGTAGGAATACTCTGTCACAGTAAAAGTCCTCATTCAAAATGTTCCTCAAGTGAAAGTAGAAAGTATTCTCATCAGAATATAGTGAAAGACAGTGAAAGTAGTCGTTGTGCAGATTGGTCCATTTCAGAATAATATATATGATATGTTTTATAATGATTGATCATGAAAGTGTTCTCAAAGCTGGTGGAGGTGCAGCTAGTCTGAAGTACTTTGTAGACTGCAGGGTAGCTGGTGGAGGGTGCAGCTAGTCTGAAGTACTTTGTAGACTGCAGGGGTAGCTGGTGGAGGAGCAGCTAGTCTGAAGTACTTTGTAGACTGCAGGGTAGCTGGTGGAGGTGCAGCTAGTCTGAAGTACTTTGTAGACTGCAGGGTAGCTGGTGAAGGTGCAGCTAGTCTGAAGTACTTGTAGACTGCAGGGTAGCTGGTGGAGGTGCAGCTAGTCTGAAGTACTTTGTAGACTGCAGGGTAGCTGGTGAAGGTGCAGCTAGTCTGAAGTACTTTGTAGACTGCAGGGTAGCTGGTGGAGGAGCAGCTAGTCTGAAGTACTTTGTAGACTGCAGGGTAGCTGGTGAAGGTGCAGCTAGTCTGAAGTACTTTGTAGACTGCAGGGTAGCTGGTGGAGGTGCAGCTAGTCTGAAGTACTTTGTAGACTGCAGGGTAGCTGGTGGAGGGTGCAGCTAGTCTGAAGTACTTTGTAGACTGCAGGGTAGCTGGTGGAGGTGCAGCTAGTCTGAAGTACTTTGTAGACTGCAGGGTAGCTGGTGGAGGGGTGCAGCTAGTCTGAAGTACTTTGTAGACTGCAGGGTAGCTGGTGAAGGTGCAGCTAGTCTGAAGTACTTTGTAGACTGCAGGGTAGCTGGTGAAGGTGCAGCTTGTCTGAAGTACTTTGTAGACTGCAGGGTAGCTGGTGGAGGTGCAGCTAGTCTGAAGTACTTTGTAGACTGCAGGGTAGCTGGTGAAGGTGCAGCTAGTCTGAAGTACTTTGTAGACTGCAGGGTAGCTGGTGAAGGTGCAGCTTGTCTGAAGTACTTTGTAGACTGCAGGGTAGCTGGTGGAGGTGCAGCTAGTCTGAATGACTTTGTAGACTGCAGGGTAGCTGGTGAAGGTGCAGCTAGTCTGAATGACTTTGTAGACTGCAGGGTAGCTGGTGAAGGTGCAGCTAGTCTGAAGTACTTTGTAGACTGCAGGGTAGCTGGTGGATTCACTCCAGTGGTGGAACTAAAGTCTGATTCAACACTTGATTAGATTTCACATCATTCATGTGAAGTAACTAAAGGTATTAAATACATGTAGTGGAGGAGAAGTACATCATGTACCTCTGAACTGTAGTGGAGTAGAAGTACAAGTACCTCAAAATGTATCTTAAGTACTTGAGTAAATGTACCTTGACAGCTCTCTGTTTGAAACCTTGCTGACTTCCTGTCTGCCGATGGTATCCCCCCCCCCCCCTGATTCTATCTCACTGTTTAGTCTGAGCCGACATGAAGGTGCTGAGGTCTCGTCTTTACACAGAGCCTTGAACACCATGGCCAGTCTTTGGTGAGTCCTGAGTCTTTGGTGTTCAAGTCCTGAGTCTTTGATGTTCAAGTCCTGAGTCTTTGGTGTTCAAGACCGAGTCTTTGTGGTTCAAGTCCTGAGTCTTTGGTGTTCAAGTCCTGAGTCTTTGGTGTTCAAGTCCTGAGTCTTTGGTGTTCAAGTCCAGAGTCTTTGGTGTTCAAGTCCTGAGTCTTGGTGTTCAAGTCCTGAGTCTTTGGTGTTCAAACCCGAGTCTTTGGTTTTCAAGTCCTGAGTCTTTGGTGTTCAAGTCCTGAGTCTTTGGTGTTCAAGTCCTGAGTCTTTGGTTTCAAGTCCTGAGTCTTTGGTGTTCGAGTCCCGAGTCTTTGGTGTTCAAGTCCTGATATTTCTGATGTCATGTCTGCGTGCTGCGTTCACTGCCTGGAGGAACTATAAACCCTCGGCGTAGTTTTATCCGGTGGGAAAGCGTCTCGGATGATGAAGGTGGTAATTACAGACACTGAGTACTTCCAGTGAAGGATCATGTGATCCAGATGTCGGCAAGAATTACGTTTTAATAACAGACACTTTATGTAAAAAAGGACACGCTCCAACACGAACTCTAAATCCAAATATATTTTCCCACAATTTATCAAATGAAAGCGATTCCATTTTTCCGGTCAGATTTTTTCAGAACGCCTTTAAATGCACCACCAAGCGGACATTTCAAAAAAAAGACTGAATGTTACAACCTCAAATTAATCAGACCCAACTTCGTTTAAAGATTTTTTCACGATAATATAAAAAAATGTTGGAATATTTCACACAAACAAACCTCTGGAACATGACCCGTTTGGCGCAGGGACTTAAGTGAAGTTTCCCAGAAAACACACAGACTGTGAACGCCCCGCCAGCCCAGTGTGTGAAAAGGTGTGCAGCGGTGACCCTGAACGCACCACAGGCTTTTAATTAGCACTTGGTGACAAGAATGTGGAGTCTGTACTTCAAAGTGATGAGGGGGGGGGGTAAATAAAGAGCCCCACTCCCACCTGGAGATGTTAATGAGAGTTTCAGCTTCACAACGAAACTCCCCGCCAAAATAAAGCCCCTTCTCAGGTGAGGCATTAAGCTTTTTCTGCAGCAAGGTGTCCAGAAAGAGCGATTCAAGAGTCCTTGACTCACAAAGAGGAGAATTAACTAAGAGTAGCACACTCCACAGGACACGCTGAAGGAGATTTTAGTTCAGATCGACTGCAATGAGGATACAGAACAACACAGTCTTTCTCTGTGACAGAACTGAATATGTGTGGACGTTTAGACGCACGCATAGCATGAAGTATGTCATCAGGTTGTCTCTGCGCCGGCCCCAGTCAGACCTCAGGGGATGCGCTATCTCAATGACATGTCATCGGGAGCTGCAGCCGGTGTTAGCGTCTGGAAGCTCAAGGTTACAGAGATATCTGAGGGCCCTGAACGCCCCGTGCCAGACCTCCTACTCTGTGTATACAAAAGAAATATGAAACGAACCCAAACATTATTTATCTGCAAATAAGCATCAAGGAAATCTATCACTGCTATCTCTCTTGAGGGGGGGCAGCATGGGTATCACTGCTATCTCTCTTGAGGGGGGGGCAGCATGGGTATCACTGCTATCTCTCTTGAGGGGGGGCAGCATGGGTATCACTGCTATCTCTTTGAGGGGGGGCAGCATGGGTATCACTGCTATCTCTCTTGAGGGGGGGCAGCATGGGTATCACTGCTATCTCTCTTGAGGGGGGGCAGCATGGGTATCACTGCTATCTCTCTTGAGGGGGGGCAGCATGGGTATCACTGCTATCTCTTGAGGGGGGGCAGCATGGGTATCACTGCTATCTCTCTTGAGGGGGGGCAGCATGGGTATCACTGCTATATCTCTTGAGGGGGGGCAGCATGGGTATCACTGCTATCTTCTTAAGGGGGGGCAGCATGGGTATCACTGCTATCTCTCTTAAGGGGGGGCAGCTTGGGTATCACTGCTATCTCTCTTGAGGGGGGGCTGGCAGCTATGGGGATGGGTATCATGCTATCTCTCTTAAGGGGGGCAGCATGGGTATCACTGATATCTCCTATTGAGGGGGGCAGCTTGGGTATCACTGCTATCTCTCTTGAGGGGGGGCAGCTTGGGTATCACTGCTATCTCTCTTGAGGGGGGCAGCATGGGTATCACTGCTATCTCTCTTGAGGGGGGCAGCTTGGGTATCACTGCTATCTCTCTTGAGGGGGGGCAGCTTGGGTATCACTGCTATCTCTCTTGAGGGGGGGCAGCTTGGGTATCACTGCTATCTCTCTTGGGGGGGCAGCATGGGTATCACTGCTATCTCTCTTGGGGGGGGCAGCATGGGTATCACTGCTATCTCTTGAGGGGGGCAGCATGGGTATCACTGCTATCTCTCTTGAGGGGGGGCAGCTTGGGTATCACTGCTATCTCTCTTGAGGGGGGGCAGCTTGGGTATCACTGCTATCTCTCTTGAGGGGGGGCAGCATGGGTATCACTGCTATCTCTTGAGGGGGGGCAGCTTGGGTATCACTGCTATCTCTCTTGAGGGGGGGCAGCTTGGGTATCACTGCTATCTCTCTTGAGGGGGGCAGCATGGGTATCACTGCTATCTCTCTTGAGGGGGGCAGCTTGGGTATCACTGCTATCTCTCTTGAGGGGGGCAGCTTGGGTATCACTGCTATCTCTCTTGAGGGGGGCAGCTTGGGTATCACTGCTATCTCTCTTGAGGGGGGGCAGCTTGGGTATCACTGCTATCTCTCTTGAGGGGGGCAGCATGGGTATCACTGCTATCTCTCTTGAGGGGGGCAGCTTGGGTATCACTGCTATCTCTCTTGAGGGGGGCAGCTTGGGTATCACTGCTATCTCTCTTGAGGGGGGGCAGCATGGGTATCACTGCTATCTCTCTTGAGGGGGGCAGCATGGGTATCACTGCTATCTCTCTTGAGGGGGGGCAGCATGGGTATCACTGCTATCTCTCTTGAGGGGGGCAGCTTGGGTATCACTGCTATCTCTCTTGAGGGGGGCAGCTTGGGTATCACTGCCATCTATCTTAAGGGGGGGCAGCTTGGGTATCACTGCTATCTCTCTTGAGGGGGGCAGCATGGGTATCACTGCTATCTCTCTTGAGGGGGGCAGCATGGGTATCACTGCTATCTCTCTTGAGGGGGGCAGCTTGGGTATCACTGCTATCTCTCTTGAGGGGGGGCAGCTTGGGTATCACTGCTATCTCTCTTGAGGGGGGGCAGCTTGGGTATCACTGCTATCTCTCTTGAGGGGGGGCAGCTTGGGTATCACTGCTATCTCTCTTGAGGGGGGGCAGCTTGGGTATCACTGCTATCTCTCTTGAGGGGGGCAGCATGGGTATCACTGCCATCTCTCTTGAGGGGGGCAGCATGGGTATCACTGCTATCTCTCTTGAGGGGGGGCAGCTTGGGCGCATTGTTGTTGCCAGGCTACGACGAGACACAAGCCGTCATGAGGTAGTTTGCTGGGACATCGAGAAGCCCTTCTTTTTAGGTTCCCTGCAGCTCGTTCTTCCCTATGGACCGCGGCTCTGGTCAGATTCAGGGTCCATCATGTTTAGTCTCGCTGATGAAGAATGCTGATTACACTCTGAACTAGAGCTACAGAAGAGTCCTTCAGAACTGATGCATCTCAACGGTGTGGTCAGACCGTGGCCCATGACTTGTCTTGTGATGGAGGACTTCAGTTTGTCATCCCAATATCTACACTGCTGAGCTCGTGGTGATGGAGACTTGAAACTTCAATTTTCTGAAAAAAGTCTGAATTTTAAGATTTTCAGAAAAAAAGTCAGGATTTTTGTGTTTTTGGGGAAAAAAAGTCCAAATGTTTAGATTTCAGAATATTGAGAAAAGTCAGGATTTTTTCCAGAATTTTTAGAGAAAGAAAGAATTTGTCGATTTTCTGAGAAATGTCAGAATTTATGAAATGACTGTGTCCTATATTTATATATATTATATATATATATATATATTATATATATATATATAAATATAGGACACAGTCATTTCATAAATTCTGACATTTCTCAGAAATGTTGCTCTGCTGGAGGAGGACTTCAGTTTGTCATCCATCTCCACTGCAGCTGCTGAGCTCGTGGTGAGAGAGACCCAAAGTGTTACGGGAAAGTCTGCATGTTGTTGTGAGGGCGCAGCGCCCCGTGACCCGGTGCAGACTAAACTCTGGATATAAACCAACACATTAGGAAACAATGAGCAGATGAGTTAAATACAAAACATACAAAGCTACTTGGAGGACTTTTACTTTTAGCAGAGTATTCCCACACTGTGACTTTGGTACTTTTACTTCAGTTTCAGATGTACTTTGTTGTGATGAAAGAATCCTTCACCGTCTCTCAAGCACATCCTTTAAGACAAAAGCAGCTTTTGATGAATTTGATCATAAACTATGATTTTTCTCTGACAGAAGAAGTGCATTCTGGGAAAACTGTTTACAAAATGGCACTACCTGTCTGTTTTTAAACACTGATTCAAACTTCCTTCATCACATGTATAAATGTATGTAATTTTCTTGTGTAAAGATACAATATACATCATTTCACTTATGCTTGTTGGTATATAGATATGCGCTGTACAAGGACAATAAAGGAATTTGATTGATTAATTCATTCAATTGAAATGCACTGTGGGGGGAAATGCATTGTGGGAACAACGCCAACAGCAGCAGTGCATTGTGGGAAGAACGCCAACAGCATTGCATCATGGGAAACGCCTGCAGAGGTTTCTCGAGCCGCTCCTCGTCTGCAGGCTTTCCATCCGCCATAAAAAAGTCCACGTTTTGAGTTTCTTCTGTCAGGAAGGGCCAGCTGTTCAAATTATACTGATGTGAGAGGCGTGGGTGAGGGGGGGGAGAGATGGGGTGAGGGGGGGGGGTGCGTATTGTTGTGAGTCAGGAATGAGCTCAGCGTGGGAAACGACTGCGACATTACAGCCAAACAGCTGGAGCCAGAATCCTGCAGCCGACCCAGTCTGTACAGAAACTTGGAGTCTGGGTCCAGTTTCTCCAAGTACTCACATCTTGGAAAAGTAGAAGTACTCACATCTTGTATTTTAGTAGAAGTACTCAGATCTTGTATTTTAGTAGAAGTACTCAGATTTTTGGAAAAGTAGAAGTACTCAGATCTTGTATTTTTAGTAGAAGTACTCAGATCTTGGAAAGTAGAAGTACTCAGATCTTGAATTTTAGTAGAAGTACTCAGATCTTGGAAAAGTAGAAGTACTCACATCTTGTATTTTAGTAGAAGTACTCAGATCTTGTATTTTAGTAGAAGTACTCAGATCTTGGAAAAGTAGAAGTACTCAGATCTTGAATTTTAGTAGAAGTACTCAGATCTTGTTCTTGAGTAAAAGTAGAAGTACTCAGATCTTGTATTTTAGTAGAAGTACTCAGATCTTGTATTTTAGTAGAAGTACTCAGATCTTGGAAAAGTAGAAGTACTCAGATCTTGTTTTTGAGTAAAAGTAGAAGTACTCAGATCTTGTTTTTGAGTAAAAGTAGAAGTACTCAGATCTTGTTCATGAGTAAAAGTAGAAGTACTCAGATCTTGTTCTTGAGTAAAAGTAGAAGTACTCAGATCTTGTACTTGAGTAAAAGTAGAAGTACTCAGATCTTGTTCATGAGTAAAAGTAGAAGTACTCAGATCTTGTACTTGAGTAAAAGTAGAAGTACTCAGATCTTGTACTTGAGTAAAAAGTGATGTTATTGTTCTGCAGGAAGACTTTTAGTTTTTCATCTTTTTAAGATTTCAGCTTCAGACTTCAAAGAGACGCTCTGGTACTGAAGCGAGAACCACCCACACACACACTTCCCCCCCCCCCCCCACACCACACACTCCCCCCCCTCTCAGACAGCTGTTTTCACGTGACTCATCCTGCAGTAACCTCATGTCTAAATCATTCAAAAACAGCCTGAAAACAAATCTAGAAAGCTCATCATTCATCAAATAAATACTGGAAAAAGAACGGTATAACCCTGAACGGAATAACCTGCGCTCTCCTCGTTGGAAAAGGGACCACTTTTTTCAGTTACAAAACACAGTTTTAATCGAGCGTCGATTTATAAAACTCTTTCCTGATTTGAGACCGGTGTGTTCTGGATGGACGTCGCTCGAGCAGGACCGAGCCCCCGTTTCTTTTACCAGAACGCACCGGACGCCATCCAACATTCAGCCAACGCGAGGCTGCTTCTTGGGTTGTTTGCATGTCCGTCAGCAGGATTGGGAAATACTTCGGGTCCACTAAATACAGTTATAGTACATCGTGGATTCAGCCAACGTTCCTGATTCTAGACCGTTGTGTTGGACATGTTGGATAGAAGTGAGAACCAATACTTTTCCATCGACGCAGCAGACTGAGCCAAACGTAACCCGTGTTGTAATCAAACAAAGGAGCTGCTTGTGTTTCAACTTCTTCTGTGATCTTATAAAAAAGCCCTTTTCGACTCGGAGCTCTCCCGAGAGCTCGAGGTTGAGTTCAGCCTCTGAAAGCAGAAGGAGGCCCCTCTGCGTCCATCTGCAGGTTTCTTCTTCTTCTTCTCTTTGTGGCTCCTTCGAGTCCGGACACGTCGTCTTTCCTGCCGCTTCAAAGACTCCGCTCCACAAACACTTCCAGCTTCCTGAGATTAAAGCGTCCAAAGCCTCAGAGAACTTTATCAGCCTCTCAGGATCGGGAGGAACTCGACACGGGTCCTGTGATTGTTGGATAACGTGCCGAGTATTGTTCCAATGTTTCTGCAGACTTTACGGAATAACGCGTGACATTTCTGTGATAAAATGTCTGAAAGAACTAGCCCTAGAGTTATCCCCATGGAGAAAAGTGGGATCGTGAGGTAACGGTGCCTCTCAGACGACGGGTGTGTGTGTGTTAAGGTCGTTGTAGGTATTACAAGTATATAATAAAACAGATGCAGGGCCGGGGGAAAGAAAACCGGGAAAGAAACGGAGAATACAAAAGAACAATTGGAAAAAGTCCACGTTTATTTCCCGTTAATCCGTTTCTTATGGATATTATCTCCTCATTTTCATTTGCAGTGACGTTGAGGTACCAGAAGCTGTAATGAACTGAGCTTTTATGCAGTTTAAGGCCACATTTTCAACAACACTTTTACATCTTGGTGCTTTAAAAAATAAATTATATTAGAGAAACAAGCTGAGCTAACGTAGCCTTTAGCTCGTAGCCCCTCGGTCCAGTTTCCTCGGGGAAAACACTGATAAACTGCTTTATTCAGTGTTTGTATCCGTTAGTCATTTTGTTTTAGAGATGAAGCGACTTTTGGGGATAATTCGGCTTCCTCTAAATCTCTCCTGCATGTCGGGAGTTTACAGTGAACGAAAAAGCAGTGAGCAAATGTTAGCCTTTAGCTCGTAGCCCCTCTGTCCACGGGAGAAACTCTGATTTAAAACAGGAAACTGCTTATTCAGTTGTTTACTATAATTCAACTCATAAAAGCCATTTGTTTTAGAGACGAGGCGACTTTTTAGGATGATTCAGCTTCAAGTAAAATCTTCCTTCACGTCTGGATCTGAAGATATCAGAAGAACAAGCTAAGCTAACGTTAGCCTTTAGCTCGTAGCCCCTTGGTCCAGTATCCTCTGGGAAAACACTGATTTTAAACATGTAAAACAAGTTCAACTCATCAAGTCATTTGTTTTAGAGACGAGGTGATTTTTAGGATGATTCAGCTTCAAGTAAAATCTTCCTTCACGTCTGGATCTGAAGACATCCGAGAAACAAGCTAAGCTAACGTTAGCGGCAGCCGAGCAACATGCAGGAAGAAACTGATTTAAAACCTCAAACTGAAACTTTATTCCCTGTTTCCCGCTTTATTTCAGACGCTATCAAAGTCCAGTGTTTACAATTGATTTCATTTGAGACCCATAAAGACAGAAATTAAAGATAGCACGCAGTGGCGTAACACGGTTGTGATTGGCCCCGGTGTTTTGGGTTATAATGCTACCGAACTTGCTGCTGCTAGCTACAGTACAGTACAGGTTGATTCAACAGTTCGCTCGTCACAAGGTATCACATGACATGAAAGGGAGCAAGGTCATTGGACAGACAAATTCCAAATTGATTTAGGTTGCTCGGTTACTTTGAAGACGGCGTGAACCGGTGAACCGGTCAGTGCCATTGGGGCCCCTGGCCGGCTCGGTGTCGATAGTTACGCCACGGATAGCATGTTTAAAATCGTCTTTACAAAGTTATTTACTGCTCGGATAAGACGCTTCAATCATCATCCAGTTCATAAACTCTACAGACAGATGACTTTCTTCCCAACGTTCTGAGAAAAAAACAACTCATTTTGGCAGAAATGGACCAAATATTTACAATCCTTCCAAACAGGAAACAAAACTCTTGATGAAAACTCAACGAGCTCTCAGGCTTTCAGCCGAACCACTTCCTGTCGCGCGGACAGACGTTTGGATAGGTTTACTGAGAGATGTAATTACACAATCACAACTAAAAACCCTCAGACTGCTGCTGACTCCTAGAGAACAGGACTACATTACCCAGAAGTCTGTGCAGCTTTCACATGAGTTCAGGATTATAACTTCCTGTTTACAGCACAGTTTTACAAAATAAGAGCGTTATATTTTCATTCATTTGCACTCCGATTTGCATATAATTATAAAAAGTGTGGCTGTAATGCTGTACGTCCTATAAAAGTATAAAGTGTTTGGATTTACAAAGTGGAGACTCGACTTCCTGTTGCTGCTGTGTTTTCAGAATAAGAGCGTCAGACCATAGCTCTTCCCTGCCCTCTGTCCCACTCCCTGGGGTAATACTTTATCTTATCTTTAGCATCAGCTGAGTAAAAACCTCTCCTACTGCGTGCGCTGGTGTTTCTCCTCAGAACAAAGCCCCGCTGTAATTAAAGAGAAAACAGAAACAATGCAAACAGGGCCCGGAGGAGGAGGAGGAGGGAGGAGGAGGAGGAGGAGAACCCGGCGTATAATTAAGAGCATTTCCATGTGAAGACGAGGCTCTAATCGGAGCACCTGAGGCTCGGAGACAGCAGCGTGACCGAGCCTCGCAGGAATGTGGGTTAAAAACAGCCCGGGGCCACAGATATAGACAGGTATTTTTAAAAAGGCTCCGGGGAACTAAAAACAGAGCGAAGGGGGGGGGGGGGGGGGGGGGGGGGTACGCAGATATCTGACATGAGACATCAGCTCTGAGTTTACAGGCTGATGTAATGCTGGAATGAATCTAATGGTGTCCAAAGACCGGGGTGAATAACTCGTTTATTTGATCCCATTTCTTTGGGAGGGTTCCCTTGTCCCGTGTGAGGGGCTAAGGCTTGTCCCGTGTGAGGGCTAAGGCTTGTCCCGTGTGAGGGGCTAAGGCCTGTCCCGTGTGAGGGCTAAGGCCTGTCCCGTGTGAGGGGCTAAGGCTTGTCCCGTGTGAGGGGCTATAAAGCTCTTGTCCCGGTGAGGGGCTAAAGCTTGTCCCGTGTGAGGGGCTAAGGCTTTCCCGTGTGAGGGGCTAAGGATAAGTTTGTCCCGTGTGAGGGGCTAAGGCTTGTCCCGTGTGAGGGGCTAAGGATAAGTCTTGTCCCGTGTGAGGGGCTAAGGCTTGTCCCGTGCGCGGGGCTAAGGCTTGTCCCGTGCGAGGGGCTAAGGCTTGTCCCGTTGAGGGGCTAAGGATAAGTCTTGTCCCGTGTGAGGGGCTAAGGCTTGTCCCGTGCGAGGGGCTAAGGCTTGTCCCGTGTGAGGGGCTAAGGCTTTCCGTGTGAGGGGCTAAGGATAAGTCTTGTCCCGTGTGAGGGCTAAGGCTTGTCCGTGTGAGGGGCTAAGGCTTGTCCGTGTGAGGGGCTAAGGCTCGTCCCGTGTGAGGGGCTAAGGCTTGTCCCGTGTGAGGGGCTAAGGCTTGTCCGTGTGAGGGGCTAAGGCTCGTCCCGTGTGAGGGGCTAAGGCTTGTCCCGTGTGAGGGGCTAAGGCTTGTCCGTGAGGGGCTAAGGCTTGTCCCGTGTGAGGGGCTAAGGCTTGTCCGTGTGAGGGGCTAAGGCTTGTCCGTGTGAGGGGCTAAGGCTCGTCCCGTGTGAGGGGCTAAGGCTTGTCCCGTGTGAGGGGCTAGGCTTGTCGTGTGAGAGCTAAGGCTTGTCCCGTTGTGAGGGGCTAAGGCTTGTCCGTGTGAGGAGCTAAGGCTTGTCCCGTGTGGGCTAAGGCTTGTCCGTGTGAGGGGCTAAGGCTTGTCCGTGTGAGGGGCTAAGGCTTGTCCCGTGTGAGGGGCTAAGCTTGTCCCGTGTGAGGGGCTAAGGCTTGTCCCGTGTGAGGGGCTAAGGCTTGTCCCGTGTGGGGCTAAGGCTTGTCCCGTGTGAGGGCTAAGGCTCGTCCCGTGTGAGGGGCTAAGGCTCGTCCCGTGTGAGGGGCTAAGGCTCGTCCCGTGTGAGGGGCTAAGGCATGTCCCGTGTGAGGGGCTAAGGCTCGTCCCGTGTGAGGGGCTAAGGCTCGTCCCGTGTGAGGGGCTAAGGCTTGTCCGTGTGAGGGGCTAAGGCTCGTCCCGTGTGAGGGGCTAAGGCTCGTCCCGTGTGAGGGGCTAAGGCTTGTCCGTGTGAGGGGCTAAGGCTTGTCCCGTGTGAGGGGGAAGCACTCTGTGACTGTAGAGCCGTATGGAGATGTGTGATATTGGGGTCGTATAGATCACTTTGATTGATTGAGTTCAGAGCCCGATGTGATCTCACTTGGGGCGGATCAGTAAAACACCAACTCCTCCCCGTAGTTCTGTTGCAAACCAAAGTCACTCCATATGCAGTTAAGGGTAAGTCAGAGGAGGGCTGAATACCATGGAGTGTGCTGCATTCAAACCCGACATTACGTTCACGATATTTGTTAAAAATATGAAAGAAATTCTGTAGATTTTGACGATTTGTTGATTAAGTCGACGGATCTGTGTTTCCACGAAGAAGCACACGTTTGTGTTTTTAGCATGAAATGAAACACTTCAGCGACGGAGCAGTCGACTGAGGGAAGGCTAAACCAAAGCGAGGGTTATTTGGTCTGGAGTCCAACGTGTGTTTAATGCCCGTCCGTCTGTGCCTCAGTCCGGCAGGAACCGTCATGCTGTAGATTCTACAAACCAGACGCTGCAACACTCCTCACCTCGAGGATTCCTAAACACACCACACACACACCAACACACACACACACACACACACACACACACACACACACACACACACACACACACACACACACACACACACACACACACAACACACACACACACCACACACACACACACCACACACACACACACACACACCACACACACACACACACACACACACACACACACACACACACACACACACACACACACACACACACACACACACACACACACACACACACCACACACACACACACACACACACACACACACACACACACACACACACACACAACACACACACACACACACACCACACACACACCACACACCACACACACACCGCTGCTAACTTCACACCTCCAAAAGCCCAGAGCGACAAACAAACAGATCACAAAGAGAAGAGGCTGACCACACACAAACACGCACACGCACACACACGATATCAGGCTACTGCTGGCAGCTAAACTCCCTCATTCCCAAAGTACATCCCTGGAGCTCAAAGTTTTAAATAATAACAACAACAATAGAGAAATACATAAAAGATAAAACTCTCAATAAGTTCCATTTTTTCATCCAAAACGTAACTTTAAGCCGAGTGAAACCCTCCCGTTTTATCTCCACACAACAACCAGACTCCCTGGAAGACTCCACTGTTTCAAAGCGTTCCCTCTGCTGTGCCACAGTCTTCAAACCATGTCACAGCTGTAGGTGTTTGTTTTAGAATGGTCCATATGTTGTCTTCAATTCGGCACACATCTTTAACACTCAGTAGAAGTTTAAATGGTAAAGCTTTCACATAACAACTGTTCCTACAGGTGGCAATGCTGCTCGCTGAGGTGTGTGTATTAGTAGAGGAAAACCGGATCTGTAAAGTTTAAATTCACCATTAAAACTATAGATTTACGGTATGGTGTGTATGCCGAATTAAACAGCGGGTCCTCATTAGGCGTGACATATACATGGTTTTGCCGATGTATGCAGGTGGTTTAATCAGAAATCGAGAAAACCTTAAATTGACAGTTTTCAATGTGAGGTTCGACAACTAAAAGATGGAATTCACTCTAAAAAGTAAATATTTAAGGTATTTTATGCATGCCGAATTAAATAGAAGGTCCTTATACTGCATGAAATATGTATGGTTATGATCATTTAAGCAGGTGGTTTACTCAGTAATCGAGAACACCTTAAATTGACAGTTTTCACATTGAGGTTTTGCATCAACAAGTGGAATTCACCCTAAAAAGTTCAGATTTAAGATACTTTATGCTTGCCGAATTGAAGAGTGCGTCTCTTTAAACTGCATGAAATACATCTGGTGGTGTTGATCGATGCAAGTGCTTTGATCAGAAATCGAGAACACCTTAAATTGACAGTTTTCACAGTGCGGTTCGGCGCGGTGGATTGCGCGCAGAGAAAAAGGGTCTGTTTTCGGGCACCACAGACTGTATACATTAAAAAGGCACTTACCGAGGTGCAGCGTGAGGTTGATGGAGTTGGGGTACTGGATCCCCGCCAGCATGGTCTGGCTCTGCCACCAGGTGGTGTCCTGCTGGTTGTTGTAGTCGGTCAGGTACCCGGCGCTGTGGTGGTTCGACGGGTCTCCGGAGGCGCAGATGTGGCAGGACTTGGTGACCCCGGTGGCTCCGGTCTGCACGCAGTACTCCTCCGGTGGAGATCCGCAGGTGTTGGTCGACACCACCGTCACGTTAAAGGCTGCGTTCACGAACTCGGGCATGCATCGTTGCGCGCGGAGCTCATCGTCCGAACACTCATCCATCGCCGCGCGAGCGCACAGGAACACCCAGCTCGCGGCCACCAGAGCCCGGATCAAAACCCGCATTCTGCTCTACAGACTCAGGGGAGGACAAACTAAAAATAAAAAAAGTGTTCTAAAAAGTTACAACAAGTTGTCCAAGAACAACAACAAGTACTCCGAACTGATTTCTGTGTCTCTCCAGAGGGTCGTCTCTCCTCTCCAGGCCGCGAACACAGCCTCAATCCCGGCTGCTGCTGCTGCTGCTGCTGCTGAGTGTGTGAGAGTGTGAGTGTGTGTGTGTATGTGTGTGTGTCGGAGCTCTTTGTGTCCGCCGCCATGCAGCTCCAAACTCCAGCAGGAAGAGACTGAGGATACACCCCCCCCACCCTGCTACTGCGCAGCTCCGAGGCGCAGAGGAACCGGACACTTCCGTCCCCAAACTGAGATTAAAAATATCTTTATTATCTTTCCTGCTGCAAAATAAGCTTTGAAAACTAAAGCAATACTTTAAAACACTTCAACAACTTTGGAGAAATCCTGAACAGTTTCCTCTTGAACTTTTATCTGTATTTACTGAATAATAAACTAATAAACTAATGCAACGGTTTAAAAAAACCGTCACAGAACATCCCGCAGGAGTCCCCACATGATCATGTATCTTTATGTGACCTCCTTGAAGAAAAATAAACTTTAGAAATGAAACACAACTTTTATAACTGACTCAAACTTCAAAGAAATCTCCTCAAAAAGTGAATAAACCAATGAAAAACATCAAAACTAATACAACACCTTATTATACTTTAAAGAGTCCTCTCCTGCTGATGTTCAGGCGTATATCAGTGTGTAGTGTCTCTACTTTAAAGAGTCCTCTCCTGCTGATGTTCAGGTGTATATCAGTATGTGTTCTCTACTTTAAGAGTCCTCTCCTGCTGATGTTCAGGCGTATATCAGTATGTAGTGTCTCTACTTTAAAGAGTCCTCTCCTGCTGATGTTCAGGTGTATATCAGTATGTAGTGTCTCTACTTTAAAGAGTCCTCTCCTGCTGATGTTCAGGTGTATATCAGTATGTAGTGTCTCTACTTTAAAGAGTCCTCTCCTGCTGATGTTCAGGTGTATATCAGTGTGTAGTGTCTCTACTTTAAAGAGTCCTCCCTGCTGATGTTCAGGTGTATATCAGTGTAGTGTCTCTACTTTAAAGAGTCCTCTCCTGCTGATGTTCAGGTGTATATCAGTATGTAGTGTCTCTACTTTAAAGAGTCCTCTCCTGCTGATGTTCAGGTGTATATCAGTATGTGTAGTGTCTCTACTTTAAGAGTCCTCTCCTGCTGATGTTCAGGGTATACAGTATGTAGTGTCTCTACTTTAAAGAGTCCTCTCCTGCTGATGTTCAGGCGTATATCAGTATGTAGTGTCTCTACTTTAAAGTCCTCTCCTGCTGATGTTAGGCGTATATCAGTATGTAGTGTCTCTACTTTAAAGAGTCCTCTCCTGCTGATGTTCAGGTGTATATCAGTATGTAGTGTCTCTACTTTAAAGAGTCCTCTCCTGCTGATGTTCAGGTGTATATCAGTATGTAGTGTCTCTACTTTAAAGAGTCCTCTCCTGCTGATGTTCAGGTGTATATCAGTATGTAGTGTCTCTACTTTAAAGAGTCCTCTCCTGCTGATGTTCAGGTGTATATCAGTATGTAGTGTCTCTACTTTAAAGAGTCCTCTCCTGCTGATGTTCAGGTGTATATCAGTATGTAGTGTCTCTACTTTAAAGAGTCCTCTCCTGCTGATGTTCAGGTGTATATCAGTATGTAGTGTCTCTACTTTAAAGAGTCCTTCCTGCTGATGTTCAGGTGTATATCAGTATGTAGTGTCTCTACTTTAAAGAGTCCTCTCCTGCTGATGTTCAGGTGTAATCAGTAAGTGTCTCTACTTTAAAGAGTCCTCTCCTGCTGATGTTCAGGTGTATATCAGTATGTAGTGTCTCTTTAAGAGTCCTCTCCTGCTGATGTTCAGGTGTATATCAGTTGTAGTGTCTCTACTTTAAAGAGTCCTCTCCTGCTGATGTTCAGGTGTATATCAGTATGTAGTGTCTCTACTTTAAAGAGTCCTCTCCTGCTGATGTTCAGGCGTATATCAGTATGTAGTGTCTCTACTTTAAAGAGTCCTCTCCTGCTGATGTTCAGGTGTATATCAGTATGTAGTGTCTCTACTTTAAAGAGTCCTCTCCTGCTGATGTTCAGGGTATATCAGTATGTAGTGTCTCTACTTTAAAGAGTCCTTCCTGCTGATGTTCAGGTGTATATCAGTATGTAGTGTCTCTACTTTAAAGAGTCCTCTCCTGCTGATGTTCAGGTGTATATCATCGTATGTAGTTGTCTCACTTTAAAGAGTCCTCTCCTGCTGATGTCAGGTGTATATCAGTATGTAGTGTCTACTTTAAAGAGTCCTCTCCTGCTGATGTTCAGGTGTATATCAGTATGTAGTGTTTCTACTTTAAAGAGTCCTCTCCTGCTGATGTTCAGGCGTATATCAGTATGTAGTGTCTCTACTTTAAAGAGTCCTCTCCTGCTGATGTTCAGGTGTATATCAGTATGTAGTGTCTCTACTTTAAAGAGTCCTCTCCTGCTGATGTTCAGGTGTATATCAGTATGTAGTGTCTCTACTTTAAAGAGTCCTCTCCTGCTGATGTTCAGGTGTATATCAGTGTAGTGTCTCTACTTTAAAGAGTCCTCTCCTGCTGATGTTCAGGTGTATATCAGTATGTAGTGTCTCTACTTTAAAGAGTCCTCTCCTGCTGATGTTCAGGTGTATATCAGTATGTAGTGTCTCTACTTTAAAGAGTCCTCTCCTGCTGATGTTCAGGTGTATATCAGTATGTAGTGTCTCTACTTTAAAGAGTCCTCTCCTGCTGATGTTCAGGTGTATATCAGTGTGTAGTGTCTCTACTTTAAAGAGTCCTCTCCTGCTGATGTTCAGGTGTATTCAGTAGTGTGTCTCTACTTTAAAGAGTCCTCTCCTGCTGATGTTCAGGGTATATCAGTATGTAGTGTCTCTACTTTAAAGAGTCCTCTCCTGCTGATGTTCAGGTGTATATCAGTATGTAGTGTCTCTACTTTAAAGAGTCCTCTCCTGCTGATGTTTAGGTGTATATCAGTATGTAGTGTCTCTACTTTAAGAGTCCTCTCCTGCTGATGTTCAGGTGTATATCAGTATGTAGTGTCTCTACTTTAAAGAGTCCTTCCTGCTGATGTTCAGGTGTATATCAGTATGTAGTGTCTCTACTTTAAAGAGTCCTCTCCTGCTGATGTTCAGGTGTATATCAGTATGTAGTGTCTCTACTTTAAAGAGTCCTCTCCTGCTGATGTTCAGGTGTATATCAGTTGTAGTGTCTCTACTTTAAAGAGTCCTCTCCTGCTGATGTTCAGGTGTATATCAGTATGTAGTGTCTCTACTTTAAAGAGTCCTCTCCTGCTGATGTTCAGGCGTATATCCAGTATGTAGTGTCTCTACTTTAAAGAGTCCTCTCCTGCTGATGTTCAGGTGTATATCAGTATGTAGTGTCTCTACTTTAAAGAGTCCTCTCCTGCTGATGTTCAGGTGTATATCAGTATGTAGTGTCTCTACTTTAAAGAGTCCTCTCCTGCTGATGTTCAGTGTGTATATCAGTATGTAGTGTCTCTACTTTAAAGAGTCCCTCCTGCTGATGTTAGTGTATCAGTATGTAGTGTCTCTACTTTAAAGAGTCCTCTCCTGCTGATGTTCAGGTGTATATCAGTATGTAGTGTCTCTACTTTAAAGAGTCCTCTCCTGCTGATGTTCAGGTGTATATATCAGTATGTAGTGTCTCCTACTTTAAAGAGTCCTCTCTGCTGATGTCAGGTGTATATCAGTATGTAGTGTCTCTACTTTAAAGAGTCCTCTCCTGCTGATGTTCAGGTGTATATCAGTATGTAGTGTCTCTACTTTAAAGAGTCCTCTCCTGCTGATGTTCAGGTATATCAGTATGTAGTGTCTCTACTTTAAAGAGTCCTCTCCTGCTGATGTTCAGGTGTATATCAGTATGTAGTGTCTCTACTTTAAAGAGTCCTCTCCTGCTGATGTTCAGGTGTATATCAGTATTAGTGTCTCTACTTTAAAGAGTCCTCTCCTGCTGATGTTCAGGTGTATATATCAGTATGTAGTGCCTCTACTTTAAAGAGTCCTCTCCTGCTGATGTTCAGGTGTATATCAGTATGTAGTGTCTCTACTTTAAAGAGTCCTCTCCTGCTGATGTTCAGGTGTATATCAGTGTAGTGTCTCTACTTTAAAGAGTCCTCTCCTGCTGATGTTCAGGTGTATATCAGTATGTAGTGTCTCTACTTTAAAGAGTCCTCTCCTGCTGATGTTCAGGTGTATATCAGTATGTAGTGTCTACTTTAAAGAGTCCTCTCCTGCTGATGTTCAGGTGTATATCAGTATGTAGTGTCTCTACTTTAAAGAGTCCTCTCCTGCTGAGGTTCAGGTGTATACAGTATGTAGTGTCTCTACTTTAAAGAGTTCTCTCCTGCTGATGTTCAGGTGTATATCAGTATGTAGTGTCTCTACTTTAAAGAGTCCTCTCCTGCTGAGGTTCAGGTGTATATCAGTATGTAGTGTCTCTACTTTAAAGAGTCCTCTCCTGCTGATGTTCAGGTGTATCAGTACGTAGTGTCTCTACTTTAAAGAGTCCTCTCCTGCTGATGTTCAGGTGTATATCAGTATGTAGTGTCTCTACTTTAAAGAGTCCTCTCCTGCTGATGTTAGGTGTATATCAGTATGTAGTGTCTCTACTTTAAAGAGTCCTCTCCTGCTGATGTTCAGGTGTATATCAGTATGTAGTGTCTCTACTTTAAAGAGTCCTCTCCTGCTGATGTTCAGGTGTATATCAGTAGTAGTGTCTCTACTTTAAAGAGTCCTCTCCTGCTGATGTTCAGGTGTAATCAGTATGTAGTGTCTCTACTTTAAAGAGTCCTCTCCTGCTGATGTTCAGGTGTATATCAGTATGTAGTGTCTCTACTTTAAAGAGTCCTCTCCTGCTGATGTTCAGGTGTATATCAGTATTAGTGTCTCTACTTTAAAGAGTCCTCTCCTGCTGATGTTCAGGTATATCAGTATGTAGTGTCTCTACTTTAAAGAGTCCTCTCCTGCTGATGTTCAGTGTATATCAGTATCGTAGTCTTCTTTAAAGAGTCCTCCCTGCTGATGTTCAGGTGTATCAGTATGTAGTGTCTCTACTTTAAAGGAGTCCTCTCCTGCTGATGCTCAAAAAGCTCTTTATTTCTCTCATACTGTCTGTGCTGCATTAACTATTTTCCTCCCCTCTGTCCTGAAACCAGAGCCCAGTCTGCTCTGATTGGTTAGCTGGTCGGCTCTGTTGGGATTGGTCAACCGCTTAGAGATGTCCCGCCCCTTATAGCGCTAGCCAATAGGAGCGTGAGTGTTCCAAAAACGCTGATGCAGTATTTTTATATAACTTTACAGAAACTTGGGAGAAAATCCTCAAAAAGCCACAAATTAATATATTTGTAATAATTGTCCTGCATTTATATTAAAAAGCACTATGATCTGTATATCTCTAAAAAGAACATTTATTATATTGTGTATTTTTTTATTATTATTTAATTAAACTTTAAAGAAGCCCTAAATCCCAACGTCTTTATTTATCTTTAATGTTTCCTCTTTGAGGTCGAAAGCAGTTGTTTTCTGAGTCATGGATTAACTAAAGATTATTTAAGTGTTTATAAATGTTATATTTGACAAATGACTGATCTCTAGCCGTCATAAGTCAACGGGTTTTTCTGCCTGGAGTTATTTTTTAAATGAAGGGACGAATAGAGGATCTCCGGCTGATTTATAAAAGTGTTCTGCTGACCTGTGAGCCTGAAGAGGAGTGACGGAGAGAGGAGATACCTTAGCACAGCTGGGATCTCCATCAGAACAACACTCAGAGATTTAGGCCCCGCCCACACGGAGACGAAACGATTTGACTACGCTAACGCTCTATCGTATAGACGGGTCGTCCGCACGAAGCACAGAAAACGCGGATTTGGAGCCGATCCGAAAGCCTGTGATAACGGCTCCCAAGGTGGGTAGGTCTGAGGACGAAACGCTTGCGGCTCCGCTTGTACGCCCTATACGATCATTTCCTGATAACCAGAAGGGCAACCATGGCAACCATGCTCGGGGTCTTCTTCGCTGCTTTTTGTGTATTTTGTGGTGGAAGTACAGCGCCACTTACAGGCCCGTCATATGTTACTACAGCGGGTCGAGCGGTCTCGTGTTGACGGACACGTTATTGAGCCGATTCCGTGTGCACTGAATACTTTTTTTTGGTTCGTTTTCGTCTCCGTGTGGACGGGGCCTAACAGTGAGGCAGTTTTGAAGAGTCTCTATTTCCCTCGTCCATCGTTTGTGATGAAACTGGTGAATTTTTCATTATAATTCAGGAAATAACTGAGAAAATACAGGATGATAAGAAGAGCATGGGAGACATGGAGGACTGGGAGACACGGGAGACATGGAGGACATGGGAGATATGGAAGATATGGGAGATATTGGACATGGAGACACAGAGATATTGGAGACATGGGTAGATATGGAGACATGGAAGACCATGGGAGATATGGAGACATGGAGATATGGAGACACGGGAGATATGGAGAACACGGGAGATATGGAGACATGGGAGACATGGAGACATGGAGATATGGAGACATGGGATATATGGAGACACGGGAGATATGGAGACACGGGAGATATGGAGACATGGGAGACATGGAAGACATGGGTATGGAGACATGGGAAGATATGGAGACATGGGAGATATGGAGAACGGGAGATATGGAGACATGGGAAGACATGGAAGACATGGGAGATATGGAGACATGGGAGATATGGAGACATGGGAGATACGGGAGACATGGGAGATATGGAGACATGGGAGATATGGAGACATGGAAGACATGGAGATATAGAGACATGGAAGACACAGGAGATATGGAGACATGGGAGATATGGAGACATGGAAGACATGGGAGATATGGAGACACGGGAGATATGGAGACATGGGAGACATGGAAGACATGGGAGATATGGAGACATGGGAGATATGGAGACATGGGAGATATGGAGACAACGGGAGACATGGGAGATATGGAGACACAGGAGATATGGAGACATGGAAGACACGGGAGATATGGAGACATGGGAGATATGGAGACACGGGAGATATGGAGACATGGAAGACACGGGAGATATGGAGACATGGAAGACATGGGATATATGGAGACACAGGAGATATGGAGACATGGAAGACACGGGAGATATGGAGACATGGGAGATATGGAGACACGGGAGATATGGAGACATGGAAGACACGGGAGATATGGAGACATGGAAGACATGGGATATATGGAGACACGGGAGATATGGAGACATGGAAGACACGGGAGATATGGAGACATGGAAGACATGGAGATATGGAGACACGGGAGGAGCACAAGCGAGTAACACATATGAACTCATAACATGCTAAAAATAAACATTTGCACCAAATTCAGGACTTTGACAATTGATAAAAATGTGATATTTAATGTTTTGTAAAACAAAGTACGTCAAATCAATATTTAATTTAAACCCGAGAGTAATATCCCCTTCTGTTTTACTTTACTTTACTTAATATAAACTTAAGGCGCACATTGGATAACGGCTGGATATTAATAATTTAAATAAAATGAGAATAGCTTCGATGTTTTTAATGCAGAAAATTCACAACTTTAATCGAGCTGAAGAAGAAGAGGAGAGGTGGCGCCCCCTGCTGGTCACTGTGGCTCATTGAAGGTTCTTTAATTATTCTTTAAGAGGACACATCCTGCTGATGTTCAGGTGTGTTAGCAGACCATTGACATGCACTAAATAACACCCATAACACACAACAGGAGAGGGACTCTTTAAGAACATCTGTATCATGACAACTCAGAATTATCAGATCTTTTAAAAATGTGTTCTGTCTTTTATCTCAGTCAGAATTTTTCAATTTTGAAGAAAAAGTAAGAATATGGAGAAAAAACATTAAATGTGGAGATTTTGAGAAAAAGTCAGAATTTTGACATTTTACAGAAAAAGTCTTGGATTTTCAGATTTGAGATAAAGTAAGAATTTGGAGAAGATGTTATGATTTTCTGGAAAGAGTCAGAATTATGAGAATTTCAGAAAAATACTAATACATCTACACATTAATACATTTTCAGAAACAAGTCAGAATTAAAAATGTTACAATTTTTGAGAAAAACATTCAGAATTGTGAGAATTCAACATTTTGAGATTTTCAGAAAAAAGTCAGAATTTATATAATTTGAGTAAAAAGTCGAAATGTTTTTTCCCCGAATTTAACAACTTTAATCCCAGAGAATATCAATGTTTTTTTAATCGTAAATATGAACCGCCTTCATTTTACATTTTATTATTATTTTAATATATTTTATTTTTTTTAGTGTTTCAGATTTTCAGTTTTAAGAGATTTCAATAAATAATAAAATAAATAAAAACACAGAACAGTAAATCTGAGCGTTTATTATTCTAACAGCACAAACAGAAAAACACGTCACATCCTACGACTGAAACACTTACAGTCTTATAAAAGAAAAACATCATCCTCATCCTCATCCTCCTCCTCCTCCTCATCATCCTCATCATCCTCATCACGCTTTTATTAACAACAGCACAAAGAAGTAGATCTGTGTCTAAACTGAATCCTGATCAGATTGGTTGACGATGGAATTGTCAGGATGTTAATAACCTCCCCCTCCCCCCCCTCCTCCTCCTCCTCCCCCACCGCCTCCTCCTCCTCCTCCTCCTCCATATCCACCTCCTCCTCCTCCACCTCGGTATCCTCCCCCTCCTCCCCCTCGGTATCCTCCCCCACCTCCTCCCCCATATCCTCCTCCATACCCTCCTCCTCTTCCTCCTCCATACCCTCCTCCCCCTCCATACCCCCCTCCTCCTCTTCCTCCTCCATACCCTCCTCCCCCTCCTCCTCTTCCTCCTCCACCCCCATATCCCCCTCCATACCCTCCTCCTCTTCCTCCTCCATATCCCCCTCCTCCTCCCCCGTCGAAGCGGGCCATCTTCGGAGGTCGCGGTCCGTCTCCCATCCTGCAGAGAGTTCAGCACATTAGAACTGGTGGGTTAAATCCAGACGCAGTGCGTGTGTGTGTGAGAGAGACTGTGTGTGTGTGTGTGTGTGTGTGTGTGAGACTGTGTGGTGTGTGTGTGTGTGTGTGTGAGAGACTGTGTGTGTGTGAAACTGTGTGTGTGTGTGTGTGTGTGGTGTGTGAGAGACTGTGTGTGTGTGTGTGTGTGTGTGAGAGAGACTGTGTGTGTGTGTGAAAGAGACTGTGTGTGTGTGTGTGTGTGTGAGAGAGACTGTGTGTGTGTGTGTGTGAGAGACTGTGTGTGTGTGTATGTGTGTGAGACTGTGTGTGGTGTGTGTGTTGTGTGTGTGAGAGACTGTGTGTGTGTTTGTGTGTGTGTGAGAGACTGTGTGTGTGTGTGTGTGTGTGTGTGAGTGTGTGTGTGTGTGTGTGTGTGTGTGAGTGTGTGTGTGTGTTGTGTGTGTGTGTGAGAGACTGTGTGTGTGTGTGTGAGTGTGTGTGTGGTGTGTGTGTGTGTGTGTGTGTGAGTGTGAGTGTGTGAGACTGTGTGTGTGTGTTGTTGTGTGTGTGTGTGTGTGAGAGACTGTGTGTGTGGTGTGGTGTGTGTGAGAGACTGTGGTGTGTGTGTGTGAGAGACTGTGTGTGTGTGTGTGTGTGTGTGTGTGTGTGGTGTGTGAAAGAGACTGTGTGTGTGTGTGTGTGTGTGTGTGAGAGAGACTGTGTGTGTGTGTGTGTGTGTGAGAGACTGTGTGTGTGTGTATGTGTGTGAGACTGTGTGTGTGTGTGTGTGTGTGTGTGTGTGAGAGACTGTGTGTGTGTGTGTGTGTGTGTGTGTGAGAGACTGTGTGTGTGTGTGTGTGTGTGTGTGTGTGTGTGTGTGTGTGTGTGGTGTGTGTGAGACTGTGTGTGTGTGTGTGATGAAACTGTGTGTGTGTGTGTGAGAGAGACTGTGTGTGTGTGTGTGGTGTGTGTGTGTGTGTGTGTGTGTGAAAGAGACTGTGTGTGTGTGTGTGTGTGTGTGAGAGACTGTGTGTGTGTGTATGTGTGTGAGACTGTGTGTGTGTGTGTGTGTGTGTGTGAGAGACTGTGTGTGTGTGTGTGTGTGAGAGACTGTGTGTGTGTGTGTGTGTGTGTGTGTGTGTGTGTGTGAGACTGTGTGTGTGTGTGTGAAACTGTGTGTGTGTGTGTGAGAGAGACTGTGTGTGTGTGTGTGTGTGTGTGTGTGTGTGTGAAAGAGACTGTGTGTGTGTGTGTGAGAGACTGTGTGTGTGTGTATGTGTGTGAGACTGTGTGTGTGTGTGTGTGTGTGAGAGACTGTGTGTGTGTGTGTGTGTGTGTGAGAGACTGTGTGTGTGTGTGTGTGTGTGTGTGTGTGTGTGTGTGTGTGTGTGTGGTGTGTGTGTGTGGGTGTGTGTGGGTGTATGTGTGAAACTGGTGTGTGTGTGTGTGTGGTGTGTGTGTGTGTGAGACTGTGTGTGGGTGTGTGTGTGTGGAGACTGTTGTGGTGTGTGAGTGTGTGTGGTGTGTGTGTGTGAGTGTGTGTGTGTGTGTGTGTGAGTGTGAGTGTGTGTGTGTGTGTGTGTGTGGTGTGTGTGTGTGAGTGTGTGTGTGTGTGAGTGTGTGTGTGTGTGAGTGTGTGTGTGTGTGAGTGTGTGAGTGTGTGTGAGTGTGTGTTGTGTGTGAGTGTGTGTGAGTGTGTGTGTGTGGGTGTGAGTGTGTGGTGTGTGTGTGAGTGTGTGGTGTGGTGTGTGTGTGAGTGTGTGTGTGTGAGTGTGTGGTGTGTGTGTGTGTGAGTGTGTGTGTGTGAGTGTGGTGTGTGATGTGTGTGTGTGTGTGAGTGTGTGTGTGAGTGTGTGTGTGTGAGTGTGTGGTGTGAGGTGTGTGTGTGTGAGTGTGTGTGTGTGTAGTGTGTGTGTTGTGTGTGAGTGTGTGTGTGTGAGACTGTGTGTGTGTGTGTGTGTGTGTGTGTGTGTGTGTGTGGTGTGTGTGTGTGTGTGTGTGTGTGGTGTGTGTGTGTGTACCTGGCTGCTGTTGGTGTTGCTGGTCATCATGGTGAGTCCAGCAGCAGAGGTCTTGGACGTGGTTCTGATGACGTTCAGCAGCTGCTGGTGGTTCTGCTCCAGGTGGCGGATGTTACTCGGGGTCTTTCGTGACCTCCACCACCAGAGCCTCCAGAGCGGCGCGCAGCGCAGCAAACCCCCCCGGCCACCTGGTGGGGGATCCGCAGCTTGATCCTGGGGACAGGGGAGGGTCAGCACTCTGTCCTACATCAACACGTGTCCCCTCTTCCACATCAACACGTGTCCTCTTCTACATCAACACGTGTCCCCCCTCTTCCACATCAACACGTGTCCTCTTCTACATCAACACGTGTCCCCTCTTCCTCATGTCTCTTCTACATCAACATGCGTCCCCTCTTCTACATCAACACGTGTCCTCTTCTACATCAACATGTGTCCCCTCTTCCTCATGTCTCTTCTACATCAACACGTGTCCCCTCTTCCTCATGTCTCTTCTACATCAACATGCGTCCCCTCTTCTACATCAACACGTGTCCTCTTCTACATCAACATGTGTCCCCTCTTCCTCATGTCTCTTCTACATCAACACGTGTCCCCTCTTCCTCATGTCTCTTCTACATCAACATGCGTCCCCTCTTCTACATCAACACGTGTCCTCTTCTACATCAACATGTGTCCCCTCTTCCACATGTCTCTTCTACATCAACATGTGTCCCCTCTTCTTCATGTCTCTTCTACATCAGCATGTGTCCCCTCTTCTTCATGTCTCTTCTACATCAACATGTGTCCCCTCTTCTTCATGTCTCTTCTACATCAACATGTGTCCCCTCTTCTTCATGTCTCTTCTACATCAGCATGTGTCCCCTCTTCTTCATGTCTCTTCTACATCAACATGTGTCCTCTCTTCCTCATCAACATGTGTCCCCTCTTCCACATGTCTCTTCTACATCAGCATGTGTCCCCTCTTCTTCATGTCTCTTCTACATCAACATGTGTCCCCTCTTCTCCATGTCTCTTCTACATCAACATGTGTCCCCTCTTCCACATGTCTCTTCTACATCAGCATGTGTCCCCTCTTCCACATGTCTCTTCTACATCAACATGTGTCCCCTCTTCTTCATGTCTCTTCTTACATCAACATGTGTCCCCTCTTCTTCATGTCTCTTCTACATCAACATGTGTCCCCTCTTCTTCACGTCTCTTCTACATCAACATGTGTCCCCCTCTTCTTCATGTCTCTTCTACATCAACATGTGTCCCCTTTTCTTCATGTCTCTTCTACATCAGCATGTGTCCCCTCTTCTTCATGTCTCTTCTACATCAACATGTGTCCCCTCTTCCACATGTCTCTTCTACATCAACATGTGTCCCCCTCTTCTTCATGTCTCTTCTACATCAGCATGTGTCCCCTCTTCTTCATGTCTCTTCTACATCAGCATGGGTCCCCTCTTCTTCATGTCCTCTTCTACATCAACATGTGTCCCCTCTTCTTCATGTCTCTTCTACATCAACATGTGTCCCCTCTTCTCACGTCTCTTCTACATCAACATGTGTCCCCTCTTCTCCACGTCTCTTCTACATCAACATGTGTCCCCTCTTCTTCATGTCTCTTCTACATCAACAGGTGTCCCCTCTTCTTCATGTCTCTTCTACATCAACATGTATCCCCTCTTCTTCATGTCTCTTCTACATCAACATGTATCCCCTCTTCTTCATGTCTCTTCTACATCAACATGTGTCCCCTCTTCTTCATGTCTCCTCTACATCAACATGTGTCCCCCTCTTCCTCATGTCTCCTCTACATCAACATGTGTCCCCTCTTCCTCATGTCTCTTCTACATCAACATGTGTCCCCTCTTCTTCAATGTCTCTTCTACATCAACATGTGTCCCCTCTTCTTCATGTCTCCTCTACATCAACATGTGTCCCCTCTTCCTCATGTCTCTTCTACATCAACATGTGTCCCCTCTTCCTCATGTCTCTTCTACATCAACATGTGTCCCCTCTTCTTCATGTCTCTTTACATCAACATGTGTCCCCTCTTCCTCATGTCTCTTCTACATCAACATGTGTCCCCTCTTCCTCATGTCTCTTCTACATCAACATGTGTCCCCTCTTCCTCATGTCTCTTCTACATCAACATGTGTCCCCTCTTCTTCATGTCTCTTCTACATCAACATGTGTCCCCTCTTCTTCATGTCTCTTCTACATCAACATGTGTCCCCTCTTCTTCATGTCTCTTCTACATCAACATGTGTCCCCTCTTCCTCATGTCTCTTCTACATCAACATGTGTCCCTCTTCCTCATGTCTCTTCTACATCAACATGTGTCCCCTCTTCCTCATGTCTCTTCTACATCAACATGTGTCCCCTCTCTCATGTCTTTCTACATCAACATGTGTCCCCTCTCTTCATGTCTCTTCTACATCAACATGTGTCCCCTCTTCCTCAGGTCTCTTCTACATCAACATGTGTCCCCTCTTCCTCATGTCTCTTCTACATCAACATGTGTCCCCTCTTCTCCATGTCTCTCTACATCAACACGTGTCCCCTCTTCTCCATGTCTCTTCTACATCAACACGTGTCCCCTCTTCCTCATGTCTCTTCTACATCAACATGTGTCCCCTCTTCTCCATGTCTCTTCTACATCAACATGTGTCCCCTCTTCCTCATGTCTCTTCTACATCAACATGTGTCCCCTCTTCCTCATGTCTCTTCTACATCAACATGTGTCCCCTCTTCCTCATGTCTCTTCTACATCAACATGTGTCCCCTCTTCTTCATGTCTCTTCTACATCAACACGTGTCCCCCTCTTCTCCATGTCTCTTCTACATCAACATGTGTCCCCTCTTCTCCATGTCTCTTCTACATCAACATGTGTCCCTCTTCCTCATGTCTCTTCTACATCAACATGTGTCCCCTCTTCCTCATGTCTCTTCTACATCAACATGTGTCCCTCTTCCTCATGTCTCTTCTACATCAACATGTGTCCCCTCTTCTTCATGTCTCTTCTACATCAACACGTGTCCCCTCTTCTCCATGTCTCTTCTACATCAACATGTGTCCCCTCTTCCTCATGTCTCTTCTACATCAACACGTGTCCCCTCTTCTCCATGTCTCTTCTACATCAACATGTGTCCCTCTTCTTCATGTCTCTTCTACATCAACACGTGTCCCCTCTTCTCCATGTCTCTTCTACATCAACATGTGTCCCCTCTTCTTCATGTCTCTTCTACATCAACACGTGTCCCCTCGTCTCCATGTCTCTTCTACATCAACATGTGTCCCCTCTTCCTCATGTCTCTTCTACATCAACATGTGTCCCCTCTTCCTCATGTCTCTTCTACATCAACACGTGTCCCCTCTTCCTCATGTCTCTTCTACATCAACATGTGTCCCCTCTTCCTCATGTCTCTTCTACATCAACATGTGTCCCCTCTTCCTCATGTCTCTTCTACATCAACACGTGTCCCCTCTTCTCCATGTCTCTTCTACATCAACAGTGTCCCCTCTTCTTCATGTCTCTTCTACATCAACACGTGTCCCCTCTTCTCCATGTCTCTTCTACATCAACATGTGTCCCCTCTTCCTCATGTCTCTTCTACATCAACATGTGTCCCCTCTTCCTCATGTCTCTTCTACATCAACACGTGTCCCCTCTTCTCATGTCTCTTCTACATCAACACGTGTCCCCTCTTCCTCATGTCTCTTCTACATCAACACGTGTGCCCTCTTCCTCATGGTGATAGAAAGACTGTTCCTCTCACCAGTCGTCCAGCGTCACCACCTCTCCGTCGGAGCTCATCTTCTTGCAGGCGAACAGCAGCAGCTGCAGAGGGCTAACCAGAGTCATCCCTTTAGCCGAGATCGCCCGGGTCCGGATCTGACGCACACACACACACACACACACACACACACACACACACACACACACACACACACACACACACACACACACACACACACCACACACACACACACACACCACACACACACACACACACACACACACACACACACACACACACACACACACACACACACACACACACACACACACACACACACACACACACCACACACACACACACACACACACACACACACACACACACACACACACACACACACACCAAAATATGAGATTTTCAGAAGGAAAAACAAGTAGAAATGTTATGCAAATTTGAAGTGTTTCAGAAAAATTTCTGAACAAAGTCCGAATTTGGTTGAAAAAATCAGACTTTTGAGATTTGTTGTAAAAAATTAAAGTTTCAAAAAGATAGTCAGATTTTTTTAAATGTTCTGAAAAAAGTAAGATGGAGAATTTCAGAAAAAGTAATAATTTTGAAATGTTCTGAAAAAAATGTAAAAATCACGGGGGGTTTCGTACCTTCTCGCTGAAGACGAAGAAGGGGGAGGGGTAGCTCATGTCGTGGCTGGTGAAGGGGCAGTTGACGGAGGATTTGTGGATCAGAGCGTTTCGGCCCTCGGTCGTCAGGATCTTCCTCTTCTCTTTGTGGAAGCAGACGTTAGGATACGAGCCGAAACTCAGCAGAGAGACGACTACGTCCAGGTTGTTGTCGGGACCCACGGTGTTGAACATCTGCGTCATCAAACACTCTGAGGGCGGAGGAGGGGTATTAAAACCATTAAAGGTCACGCAGGCATGTGGTGTTTCCGTGTTGGTCCCTGAAGGCAGCATCACACTCACTAAGCTAAAGGAGGCTAATGTTGGGCTATAAAGGAACTGCAGCACGGTCACATGACTTCACGTCACCACCGCTAAGCTAAAGGAGGCTAATGTTGGGCTATAAGGAACTACAGCACGGTCACATGACTCCACGTCACCACCGCTAAGCTAAAGGAGGCTAATGTTGGGCTATAAAGGAACTACAGCACGGTCACATGACTTCACGTCACCACCGCTAAGCTAAAGGAGGCTAATGTTGGGCTATAAAGGAACTACAGCACGGTCACATGACTCCACGTCACCACCGCTAAGCTAAAGGAGGCTAATGTTGGGCTATAAAGGAACTACAGCACGGTCACATGACTTCACGTCACCACCGCTAAGCTAAAGGAGGATAATGTTGGGCTATAAAGGAACTACATCACGGTCACATGACTTCACGTCACCACCGCTAAGCTAAAGGAGGCTAATGTTGGGCTATAAAGGAACTACAGCACGGTCACATGACTTCACGTCACCACCGCTAAGCTAAAGGAGGCTAATGTTGGGCTATAAAGGAACTACAGCACGGTCACATGACTTCACGTCACCACCGCTAAGCTAAAGGAGGCTAATGTTGGGCTATAAAGGAACTACAGCACGGTCACATGACTTCACGCCACCACCGCTAAGCTAAAGGAGGATAATGTTGGGCTATAAAGGAACTACAGCACGGTCACATGACTTCACGTCACCACCGCTAAGCTAAAGGAGGATAATGTTGGGCTATAAAGGAACTACAGCACGGTCACATGACTTCACGCCACCACCGCTAAGCTAAAGGAGGCTAATGTTGGGCTATAAAGGAACTACAGCACGGTCACATGACTTCACGTCACCACCGCTAAGCTAAAGGAGGATAATGTTGGCTATAAAGGAACTACATCACGGTCACATGACTTCACGCCACCACCGCTAAGCTAAAGGAGGCTAATGTTGGGCTATAAAGGAACTACAGCACGGTCACATGACTTCACGTCACCACCGCTAAGCTAAAGGTGGCTAATGTTGGGCTATAAAGGAACTACAGCACGGTCACATGACTTCACGCCACCACCGCTAAGCTAAAGGTGGCTAATGTTGGGCTATAAAGGAACTACATCACGGTCACATGACTTCACGCCACCACCGCTAAGCTAAAGGAGGCTAATGTTGGGCTATAAAGGAACTACAGCACGGTCACATGACTTCACGTCACCACCGCTAAGCTAAAGGAGGCTAATGTTGGGCTATAAAGGAACTACAGCACGGTCACATGACTTCACGTCACCACCGCTAAGCTAAAGGCGGCTAATGTTGGGCTATAAAGGAACTACAGCACGGTCACATGACTTCACGTTACCACCGCTAAGCTAAAGGTGGCTAATGTTGGGCTATAAAGGAACTACAGCACGGTCACATGACTTCACGTCACCACCGCTAAGCTAAAGGCGGCTAATGTTGGGCTATAAAGGAACTACAGCGCGGTCACATGACTTCACGTCACCACCGCTAAGCTAAAGGTGGCTAATGTTGGGCTATAAAGGAACTACAGCGCGGTCACATGACTTCACGTCACCACCGCTAAGCTAAAGGCGGCTAATGTTGGCTATAAAGGAACTACAGCGCGGTCACATGACTTCACGTCACCACCGCTAAGCTAAAGGTGGCTAATGTTGGGCTATAAAGGAACTACAGCGCGGTCACATGACTTCACGTCACCACCGCTAAGCTAAAGGCGGCTAATGTTGGGCTATAAAGGAACTACAGCGCGGTCACATGACTTCACGTCACCACCGCTAAGCTAAAGGTGGCTAATGTTGGGCTATAAAGGAACTACAGCGCGGTCACATGACTTCACGTCACCACCGCTAAGCTAAAGGTGGCTAATGTTGGGCTATAAAGGAACTACAGCGCGGTCACATGACTTCACGTCACCACCGCTAAGCTAAAAGGTGGCTAATGTTGGGCTATGAAATAACTACAGCACGGTCACATGACTTCACGTCACCACCGCTAAGCTAAAGGTGGCTAATGTTGGGCTATAAAGGAACTACAGCGCGGTCACATGACTTCACGTCACCACCGCTAAGCTAAAGGTGGCTAATGTTGGGCTATGAAGGAACTACAGCACGGTCACATGACTTCACGTCACCACCGCTAAGCTAAAGGTGGCTAATGTTGGGCTATAAAGGAACTACAGCATGGTCACATGACTTCACGTCACCACCGCTAAGCTAAAGGTGGCTAATGTTGGGCTATAAAGGAACTACAGCGCGGGTCACATGACTTCACGTCACCACCGCTAAGCTAAAGGTGGCTAACGTTGGGCTATAGAGGAACTACAGCACGGTCACATGACTTCACGTCACCACCGCTAAGCTAAAGGTGGCTAATGTTGGGCTATAAAGGAACTACAGCATGGTCACATGACTTCACGTCACCACCGCTAAGCTAAAGGTGGCTAATGTTGGGCTATAAAGGAACTACAGCGCGGTCACATGACTTCACGTCACCACCGCTAAGCTAAAGGTGGCTAATGTTGGGCTATAAAGGAACTACAGCGCGGTCACATGACTTCACGTCACCACCGCTAAGCTAAAGGCGGCTAATGTTGGGCTATAAAGGAACTACAGAACGGTCACATGACTTCACGTCACCACCGCTAAGCTAAAGGAGGCTAATGTTGGGCTATAAAGGAACTACAGCACGGTCACATGAATTCACGTCACCACCGCTAAGCTAAAGGCGGCTAATGTTGGGCTATAGAGGAACTACAGCACCTTCGGGGAATCCGGCGTTGACCAGGATCTCCTTCAGCTGGACTTTGGCCTCCCAGGTCATCCTCAGAGTCGACATGTTGAGACGCTTGTGTTCACAGAAACGAATTTCTGCTTCTTCACCGTTAATCCTGAGCAGGAACAACACAGCAGCTCATCATGCATGTTTTTATCCAAAACCTCCTCACAGGTGAGATATAAGTGATTTAAAAATGTAAAAACTTGTACCGTTAGATATTTGCACAAAGTATACGCACACCAGATTTCAACACTTTAGATTAATCAGAACACACACACACACACTCTCGCACACACACCTGATGTCGTCCCAGGCCTGGAAGACGGAGAGCAGAGCGACGTGGTCAGAGAATCGGCTTCCTGCGAAGTTCCTGTGGACGAAGCCGAGGCGTTTCCCCTCGCTGATGAAGGGCTCCGGGAAGCAGGTGGCGGTGGAGATGGTGCACATCGCATCGCCAACACTAGAGGGCGACACACGTTCATTTAAAGACATCGGCTGAAAACAGCAGTACAGACATGTGGTCGTGCAGCGTGGCATCATGGGAGTTGTAGTTTCCTGCTCCAGTGGAGGAGATTTAGGTGAAAGGGATTCGGTTCAGTGGAAATTAAGACCAGGATTTTTCCAAATGTCCTTCTCGTGACCTTGTGAGTGTTCTCATAAAGCTTTCGACCCCTCCCACTTGGCTTTTCACGCTCAGCCTAGCGCTCGTGGTTTCCAGACGCACGGCGAGTAAAGGAACAGGAAGCGATGCGGCCAATAACGAGAGGAAGAAGAGCGACTCACTGGAAGATGCAGCCCATGATCATCATCTTGCCGAGCCGCGGCTCGATGGGCAGTCGAGCCAGGATGCGTCCGAGAGGCGTCAGCTCGTCGTTCGAGTCCAGGGCGTCCAGCTCTGAGAGGGAGAGACGATACCCTCAGTGTGTTGCATTTCATCTCCCGGAAGGTTCGCTTTGCGTTCTCACGGGAACCTCAACGGACTGTAAACTCTGAATGTCATGTGCTCGGAAACGCTGTTCAACCATTGGTCAGACGTTAAGGCGGGAAAAAACGCACCTTTGGAGCATCGGCAGGTTATTGCCATGCTGCTGTTGGAGTGTGTGTGTGTGTGTTGTACCGCTGAGTGTGTGGGTGTACCTCTGAGAGTGTGTGTGTGTTGTACCTCTGAGTGTGTGTGTGTGTGTGTTGTACCGCTGAGTGTGTGTGTGTGTGTGTGTTGTACCCCTGAGTGTGTGTGTGTGTGTGTTGTACCTCTGAGAGTGTGTGTGTGTGTGTGTGTGTGTGTGTGTTGTACCTCTGAGTGTGTGTGTGTGTGTGTGTGTGTGTGTGTGTGTGTGTGTGTGTGTGTGTTGTACCTCTGAGTGTGTGTGTGTGTGTGTGTGTGTGTGTTGTACCGCTGAGTGTGTGTGTGTGTGTGTTGTACCTCTGAGAGTGTGTGTGTGTGTGTGTGTGTGTGTGTTGTACCGCTGAGTGTGTGTGTGTGTGTGTTGTACCTCTGAGAGTGTGTGTGTGTGTGTGTTGTACCTCTGAGTGTGTGTGTGTGTGTGTGTGTGTGTGTGTTGTACCTCTGAGTGTGTGTGTGTGTGTGTTGTACCTCTGAGAATGTGTGTGTGTGTGTGTGTGTGTGTGCGTGTGTGTGTGTTGTACCTCTGAGTGTGTGTGGGTGTGTGTGTTGTACCTCTGAGTGTGTGTGTGTTGTACCTCTGAGTGTGTGTGTGTGTGTGTGTGTGTGTGTGTGTGTGTGTGTGTGTGTGTGTGTGTGTGGGTGTGTGTGTGTTGTACCTCTGAGAGAGTGTGTGTTTGTGTGCTGTACCCTCCGAGTGTGTGTGAGTGTGTGTGTGTTGTACCTCTGAGTGTGTGTGTGTTGTAACTCTGAGTGTGTGTGTGTGTGTGTGTTGTACCTCTGAGTGTGTGTGTGTGTGTGTGTGTGTGTGTGTGTGTGTTGTACCTCTGAGAGTGTGTGTGTGTGTGTGTGTGTGTGTGTTGTACCTCTGAGAGTGTGTGTGTGTGTGTTGTACCTCTGTGTGTGTGTGTGTGTGTGTGTGTGTGTGTTGTACCTCTGTGTGTGTGTGTGTGTGTGTGTGTGTGTGTGTGTGTGTGTTGTACCTCTGAGAGTGTGTGTTGTGTGTGTTGTACCTCTGTGTGTGTGTGTGTGTGTGTGTGTGTGTTGTACCTCTGAGAGTGTGTGTGTGTGTGTGTGTGTGTGTGTGTGTGTGTGTTGTACCTCTGAGAGTGTGTGTGTGTGTGTTGTACCTCTGTGTGTGTGTGTGTGTGTGTGTTGTACCGCTGTGTGTGTGTGTGTGTGTGTGTGTGTGTGTGTGTGGTGTGTGTGTGTGTGTGTGTGTGTGTGTGTGTGTGTGTTGTACCTCTGAGAGTGTGTTCGGCCTCGATGACGGCGTCCAGCGGCGGCGGCTCGATGGCTTTGGACAGGAAGTGCCCGATGGCTCCGAGCCGCAGCAGTTTGATGCTCAGGGCGACCTCGTGGAGAGGCGTCCGGAAGATCTCTGGCGTCATGTGAGTGTCCAGCCTGCGGGAGAGAGACACTCAGCGCGCGGACTCACAGCAGGGGGCGAGAAGCCAAGGACACCAAGCATTTCCCAAATTGGGGTCAATAACCTCACCTCATCGTACAGGGGGGGGGCAGCAGCTGCAAAGCGAGCGTCGCCTCTATTTCCTAATGATTTTAATAGTGTTCTTATGTGACCTGCTCCATCGAAACCAGTCGCATTTACGAAGACACATTGTGAGTTGTATACACTGCTGGAAAGAGGAGAGTCCTAGCTTCCTGATGATATCAGGATTGTTTTTGTTCTCCAAATATTAAGCGAAATATGTCACATTATATAACGACTGTCACCGAGTCCTCATTTTGAGAAAAAGGCCTTTAAAGTTTCCTCTTCTCTGGAATCCATCGATCTGATTGGTTATTAGTGGAGCAAATGATCAAAGTACTACGGAGGGAAGATATTTTCGTTTGGAGGGGAAGCTCGCGAGTGTGTGTGTATACGTGTGTGTGTTTGTGCGTTTGTGTGTATTGTGTGTGTTTCCCGGGGAAACCCCTCACGGGAAACACCGGCTGTTGTTGTGCCTGCTGTGACGTCACGTTACTCCGTTCTCCGCTTGTAATTATGCCGAAGCTTCAACGTTATATTTATCTTCTGAATTTGCCGAAACAAGTTTAATATTCTGAAAGCCAAGACTCTGTTTAATTTAAATCAGATGAAAACAAACTGTAACGGACCCTGCCGTGTTATCTATGATTACTATACTCTTACGTTCATAATGTCAGCCGGAGGGGGGGGGGGGCGGCACTGCGGAAGAGCAGAGTGCAGTGAGAGCTGTCTTCGTCCCTTCACGAGCTTCAAAAATGTACTTATCGTGTGATTTTGGAAATAAAAGTTTCATATTCTGAAAGCCAAGACTTGGTTTGTTTAAAATCAAACAAAACACCCGAACCCTGAAAAAATAGTTTTTTTTACGTAAATCCACGTTTATTCTGAAATGAGCCGTTGCGACTTCCGACTGATTTCGATAGAGCGGGTCACAAATATTGTTAAAATTCTTGATAGAAATGTAAAACATGTGGTTTGGAGTCAGCCCGTCTAAGCGTCCTCGCTCAGGCTGCCTCGCTGGCCGTCCGAGGCCGTGGCGTCCCCATTACAGTTTAGGACCTGGGGTAGTTACTATAGCAACGCAGTGTAGGCGGGGCGATCGGCTTTGTTGTCCCGTCGAGCTCCCGCTGGATTTGATCTCCCCAATGAGATGTAGGAATGTCGTCACCCTCCTCGGGCGACCACGGCGTGCTTTTCTTTGACGTTGCCATTTTTGTAGCTCCTCCGTTTACAAAAATGCTGCACGCTTGCTTCTAGATATATATGCGCCGCTAGGGATGCTCTCGCGCGCGATCTTGTGACGATTCTCTCTGACCAATCAGCAGTCGAGAGTGTTGACGTCACTAGTTCAGCCCTGGCCTGATAGGACCACAACTTGATGGGGCGGAAAAAGAGGGGGAAAGTCCCCGCTAGCCGGCGCTGCGCTACATGGAAAGGCCACCAAAAACTGGCCTGGCCGCTTGAGGACGATTAAGGACGCTTAAACGGGGCGACCCGCTGCAGTGGGAATGCGCCATCAGTGTCCAGAATCAGAATACCTATATTAGGCCCACAGACGGGACATCGCTACAGCAGGAAAGAGCCAAAGACAGCTTCACGTTACCTAAAGCTCGCAGAAAACAAGTATTACAGGTAAAACAACTATAATAAAAAGGACACACTGTTACAGTTCAGTTGTGACGGGTCTGGAGAGTGTCAGACAGAGATTGAGAGCTGACCTCTCAAAGCGGGCGTGGCTGCAGAGGTGGAAGCAGAACCCGGCCCGGACCCGGCCCGCTCGGCCCTTCCTCTGCTCCAGGTTGGTCTTGGACGCCCACACTGTGGCGTAGTTCGTCATGTTGTTGTGGGACGTGAACAGCTTCACCTTCTGCCTGCCAGACAAGAGCACACGGGGACAAATCAATCAATCACTGTTTATATAGCCTGTTGGAACTAGTCCTCTTCCAGCATGAGAGTAGCATGCTAACAAGGGTACCAGCTGCAGCTGTGAGCATGACAGGATGTGTGATAGAAGAGCATCAGGACTGCTTGAGGCAGATGATAGCTCTGTGATGAACATGATGACTCAGCCTCTATGGAGAGAGACATCAAGCATGCTCATTTCTGAGGTGGAGCTAATCTGAAGTAAACATTAGGCGCGTTCACACCGCAGTACTTTTCCCACTTTAGTTCCGAAATGTCGCGTTCACACCAAAAAGAACCGGAACTAAAATTAGTTCATCAGAACCTTTTCACCCCTTTTCCGTCCCGCTAGAGAGCAGGGGCTTTCGTGGGAAAAAAAGGTTCCTGCGTCTGATTGGCTGGCGGATTGCAAACCACGCCCCGTAACACTCCCAAAACGTTTCGTGAAGCCGCCATTTTATTATCCTGGCATTAGCATTATTAGCATTAGCATTAGCCCAGCGCAGAAACGCAGAGAGACTAACTTATGGCAACACAAAATGAAGCATGGGAGCGGTGGAGATGAGGAGGTGTCGGTGATTTACTCGGAAGGCTTCAGTAGAAGCTGCTGGGACTCCCAGCAGCTTCTCCTGAAGCCTTCCCAACTCCGGGCACTCCGGGTGGCAGTATACGCCGTGAAGTGGTTTGCGGCCTGCCAGTAATAATAATAATAATTCCTTACATTTATTATAGCGCTTTTTCAATGACTCAAAGCGCTTTTACATATACACACATTAGACATATATCATACATGCAATGGTCAGAAACTGTGGACAATACCCACAGGAGCAAGTAAACCCAAAGCAGAAGAAGAAGTGACGTCAGCGGCTTCATTTGCCTAATCCTCCCTCAGGGACTTTTTCCGGTGTGAACGGGATCTGAACTTAGTTCATGAGAACTAAAGAGTTCTCATGAACCTTTGTGGGAAAAGTACTGCGGTGTGAACGCACCCAATGAAGACTGCTTTCTATTCCTCCATCTTGTGACTGTGTGACTCCCTCTCTTGATATCAGCATGTGAAGGACGCTGCTCAGGAACTAGTCTCTGTATGTGATGGCTCCTCCCTTCTGGAGAGGATCCCAGAGACATGGATCCTGAGGCTGAGATAGACATCTATCGATCTGCATATTACCACCCCTCCCTCAGATCATGAGCATAGAGCAGATTCCCTGGACGTGATGTTTCCTCTTAAGGCGGTCACTCACTTGCAGGAGTCGATGACGTAGACCACGTCGTTGATGGTGATGCTGGTCTCTGCGATGTTGGTGGACAGAATCACCTGCAGGTCAAACAACAGCTCTTACCTGCAGCTAGTATTCACAGCTGGGAAGTAGTGGAGTACAAATACTGTGTTACTGCACTAAAGTACATGTTTCTGGTATCAGTACTTTACTCCACTACTTATTTTTCTGACAACTTCTTACATTTTGAACCCAAATACCTGTACTTTCTACTTCTTACATGTTGAACTCAAATACCTGTACTTTCTACTTCTCACATGTTGAACTCAAATACCTGTACTTTCTACTTCTTACATGTTGAACTCAAATACCTGTACTTTCTACTTCTTACATGTTGAACCCAAATACCTGTACTTTCTACTTCTCACATGTTGAACACAAATACCTGTACTTTCTACTTCTTACATGTTGAACTCAAATACCTGTACTTTCTACTTCTTACATGTTGAACACAAATACCTGTACTTTCTACTTCTTACATGTTGAACCCAAATACTTGTACTTTCTACTTCTCACATGTTGAACCCAAATACCTGTACTTTCTACTTCTTACATGTTGAACCCAAATACCTGTACTTTCTACTTCTTACATGTTGAACTCAAATACCTGTACTTTCTACTTCTTACATGTTGAACCCAAATACCTGTACTTTCTACTTCTTACATGTTGAACACAAATACCTGTACTTTCTACTTCTCACATGTTGAACTCAAATACCTGTACTTTCTACTTCTTACATGTTGAACTCGAATACCTGTACTTTCTACTTCTTACATGTTGAACTCAAATACCTGTACTTTCTACTTCTCACATGTTGAACTCAAATACCTGTACTTTCTACTTCTTACATGTTGAACCCAAATACCTGTACTTTCTACTTCTTACATGTTGAACACAAATACCTGTACTTTCTACTTCTTACATGTTGAACTCAAATACCTGTACTTTCTACTTCTCACATGTTGAACTCAAATACCTGTACTTTCTACTTCTCACATGTTGAACACAAATACCTGTACTTTCTACTTCTTACATGTTGAACTCAAATACCTGTACTTTCTACTTCTCACATGTTGAACTCAAATACCTGTACTTTCTACTTCTTACATGTTGAACTCAAATACCTGTACTTTCTACTTCTTACATGTTGAACTCAAATACTTGTACTTTCTACTTCTTACATGTTGAACTCAAATACCTGTACTTTCTACTTCTTACATGTTGAACTCAAATACCTGTACTTTCTACTTCTCACATGTTGAACTCAAATACCTGTACTTTCTACTTCTTACATGTTGAACTCAAATACCTGTACTTTCTACTTCCTACATGTTGAACTCAAATACCTGTACTTTCTACTTCCTACATGTTGAACTCAAAATACCTGTACTTTCTACTTCCTACATGTTGAACTCAAATACCTGTACTTTCTACTTCCTACATGTTGAACTCAAATACCTGTACTTTCTACTTCTTACTTGTTGAACTCAAATACCTGTACTTTCTACTTCTCACATGTTGAACTCAAATACCTGTACTTTCTACTTCTCACATGTTGAACTCAAATACTTGTACTTTCTACTTCTTACATGTTGAACTCAAATACCTGTACTTTCTACTTCTTACATGTTGAACTCAAATACCTGTACTTTCTACTTCTCACATGTTGAACTCAAATACCTGTACTTTCTACTTCTTACATGTTGAACTCAAATACCTGTACTTTCTACTTCCTACATGTTGAACTCAAATACCTGTACTTTCTACTTCCTACATGTTGAACTCAAATACCTGTACTTTCTACTTCTCACATGTTGAACTCAAATACCTGTACTTTCTACTTCCTACATGTTGAACTCAAATACCTGTACTTTCTACTTCTTACTTGTTGAACTCAAATACCTGTACTTTCTACTTCTCACATGTTGAACTCAAATACCTGTACTTTCTACTTCTTACATGTTGAACTCAAATACCTGTACTTTCTACTTCTCACATGTTGAACTCAAATACCTGTACTTTCTACTTCTTACATGTTGAACTCAAATACCTGTACTTTCTACTTCCTACATGTTGAACTCAAATACCTGTACTTTCTACTTCCTACATGTTGAACTCAAATACCTGTACTTTCTACTTCCTACATGTTGAACTCAAATACCTGTACTTTCTACTTCCTACATGTTGAACTCAAATACCTGTACTTTCTACTTCTTACTTGTTGAACTCAAATACCTGTACTTTCTACTTCTCACATGTTGAACTCAAATACCTGTACTTTCTACTTCTCACATGTTGAACTCAAATACTTGTACTTTCTACTTCTTACATGTTGAACTCAAATACCTGTACTTTCTACTTCTTACATGTTGAACTCAAATACCTGTACTTTCTACTTCTCACATGTTGAACTCAAATACCTGTACTTTCTACTTCTCACATGTTGAACTCAAATACCTGTACTTTCTACTTCTCACATGTTGAACTCAAATACTTGTACTTTCTACTTCTTACATGTTGAACTCAAATACCTGTACTTTCTACTTCTTACATGTTGAACTCAAATACCTGTACTTTCTACTTCTCACATGTTGAACTCAAATACCTGTACTTTCTACTTCTTACATGTTGAACTCAAATACCTGTACTTTCTACTTCCTACATGTTGAACTCAAATACCTGTACTTTCTACTTCCTACATGTTGAACTCAAATACCTGTACTTTCTACTTCTCACATGTTGAACTCAAATACCTGTACTTTCTACTTCCTACATGTTGAACTCAAATACCTGTACTTTCTACTTCTTACTTGTTGAACTCAAATACCTGTACTTTCTACTTCTTACATGTTGAACTCAAATACCTCACGTGTATGGACGTTTTAAAGTTCTCTCCGTGAGTGAATGTAAGACCCGTTTGTCCTGGTAACTGCTTCGAGTCTTTAAAGACGTTTAAAAACAACAAAGATTTGAATATGCCCGTCTCTGACCTTCCTGATGTTGTCGGGCACCGGCTCGAACACCTTCCGCTGCTCCTCACGGGGGATCTGAGAGTGGAGGGGCATGATCCGGTACCGGTTACTTCCTGGAAACAAATACAACACATCAGCAAAACAACAACAACACGGAGCTCTGTTTGAACTGGACACACACGGATACATCTAGAAGCTGCATTTCCTCTCCTTTAGCATAGGGTGTTATTGAGCCTTCCTGGATGTGGGCGTACCGAAGTGGGGGTTGTTCTCCAGGTGCCTCTGCATGGCGAAGATGAGGTTCCAGCCGGGCAGGAAGACGAGCACCGCCCCCGCCACCTGCAGCGTCTCGATGTAGCGCAGCAGCGCCTCCACCAGCTCGAAGGACGTCTCCTTCTCGCTGATCAGAGCCATGGAGCGCTTCGTCTCCGCAGAGTACTCCGGACCGCAGAGCACGTTGCAGTTCGTCTGCAGAAACACACAGCTCACACTTTGACTCCGGGGGTCAAACTCGAGGCCTGCAACTTCACTTCCCGCAAGAGCTCGCAAAGAATATAATACGTTTATTATACGGTTAAATGCCGCTTTACAAATGCTCTGTATGTGATGACGACTTCCACTTTTGAGAGGAAACACATGGATCCTGAGATTGAAGCTCAAGCCGGGGACCAGGGATTATTCACATTTTGAGATTTTGAAAAAAAAATAAGAATTTTTTGATTTTTAGAAACAGTCAGAATTTTGAGATTTTGAGAAAAAGTCCGACATTTTTGAAACAGACAGAATTTTGAGTGAAAGTCCGAATTTTGAGTAAAAGTCCGAATTTTGAGAAACAGACAGAATTTTGAGTAAAAGTCCGAATTTTAGAAACAGACAGAATTTTGAGTAAAAGTCCGAATTTTGAGTAAAAGTCCGAATTTTGAGAAACAGACAGAATTTGAGTAAAAGTCAGAATTTGAGTAAAAGTCAGAATTTTGAGTAACAGTCAGAATTTTGAGTAAAAGTCAGAATTTTGAGTAAAAGTCAGAATTTTGAGTAAATTGAGACAGTCAGAATTTTGAAGAATAACAGTCAGAATTTTGAGAAACAGTCAGAATTTTGAGAAACAGTCAGAATTTTTTTAAAAGACAGAATGTTGTTTATTGTCCATATACTACATGTCCCACAATGCATCTCCCAGATCAAACGCACGTAAAGGGTCCTGAACATATTGTCTTCAGTGACGTTATGTTAAATGTCTGTTTCCCTTCTCTGTTAATGTTGAAGCTGCTTGATGCAAGATAAGGTTGATCTGAAGGTCCTATCGTATCACATCTATTCATTTCATTCGACCTCCCTGAGCTGCAGACACTGTATTTATGAGCAGTAAGGGAAGGGTTTCTCACGTCTTCCTCTCCTCCCTCCTCGTCTTTGTCCTTCTTCTTGCGGTCCATCGGAGGAGGGACGAAGTTAGACATCTGGATGCAGTCTTCCAGGAAATACTCTGTTTTTAACACAAAGGATAAGTCACACATCTGCAGTTCTCAGGCTGGGTTTAACTCGCCCTCTCTCTCACTCCATCAGAGCCATTTTGTTTATGATTATGCAGTCTTACTTCATCCCACAGGCCATAAGACTATTAAACACCTGAACTTTTGAAACAACATCCATAACATTCATCTGGCTGCAACTGATTTATCTAATATAAGATATGTCTTTTATTTTTCAAAGCACTTTGAATTACCCTGTGTTGATGCTATATAAATAAACTTGCCTTGCCTAATATATCTATTCCCATTACTTGTATATAGACTCTTATTGCATTAATTCACAACACCTTTTTTGTATTCACTTGCACTATTTTTTCTGTTTTATTGTGTTGCTCTGTTGAAGGAGCCTCAGATTGTCATCGTCATAACTACACTGAAGCCATGCACGTATGACTAATAAAAGCCTTGAGCCTTGAACCCTCGTTACCTTGCACGGGGAAGGTGCGTCCGAACACCTCGATGATGGGCGCGTTGAAGAAGTACTCTCTGAACATGGAGGTGTCGATGGTGGCCGACATGAGGAGGACTCGCACCTCGGGGTACGCCTGGATCACGTCTCTGAGCACCACCATCAGGAAGTCCGTCTGCACACACAGTTCAGTGCTTCATTTTAAACATCTCCCATCGTGCTGTTTTTAGGCATATATTATGGGTCTCAGATACATACACAAATATAAAAAACATGTCTATGAAGTGTTTTGCTCAAAATCCCAAACAGATCATTCACGCCTCATCCCCCTCTCTTCCAGCTGTTCCTAAAGAGATGATTCTGGTCTTTAAGATTAAACTAGCTCTGAGTGCTAGCATGCTAATGTAAACACAGACCATAATACTTCCAGAACACGTCTCATTGTTTCTGACAGCAACGTTTCTGATTGGCCCGTGGGGGTAAAGCCCGCCCACATTTTAGTAATGTGGTCATGACGCAGAAAATCTGGATCAGCTCCGTTGGTCCCCGTTTTTAGAGACGTGGGTACGGAGGAGAAGAGAGAGGGGTTTGTTCCTGACACTTTGAGAGTCTCCTGACACACCGGGGACACACCGGGGACACATGGGGGACACACCGGGGACACACAGGGGGCACATGGGGACACACCGGGGACACACGGGGACACACAGGGGACACACCGGGGACACATGGGGACACACGGGGACACACGGGGAAACACAGGGGACACACGGCGATGTAGAGAGGACATCAGAAAGTGAGACCTTTAGAATGCGTCTTGTTCTCATGCACTCGGTGCTGAACGGATTTAAAGCTGAACTCACGTTGATGTCTCTCTCGTGGATCTCATCAACGATAACGTGGCTGATTCCTCTGATCCCTGCTTCCAGCTTCCTCAGCAACACTCCTGAAACACACACACACACTCATCAACACACAACCATCAACACACAACACACACACAACACACACACATCAACACACTGCAGACACACACACAACACACCAACACACACTCATCAACACTCTCAGAGAGGTGGAGGAGAGTCCTCTGCAGTCAGACTGAGGCTGGTAGCTTCAGCTCAGTGAGGTGAAGGACTCTCAGAGAGGTGGAGGAGAGTCCTCTGCAGTCAGACTGAGGCTGGTAGCTTCAGCTCAGTGAGGTGAAGGACTCTCAGAGAGGTGGAGGAGAGTCCTCTGCAGTCAGACTGAGGCTGGTAGCTTCAGCTCAGTGAGGTGAAGGACTCTGAGTGTCAGATAGTTCACTTTAGTCTCAGTTATCTCAGTGGATCTCAAACGGTTTGATCACGATGTAAACACATATTTCCAAGGCTCTCCTTTATAATGATTGGGATGAAACAGGTTTGAAATCATTCCAGTGTATACTAGAGGACAGTAAACCAGACATATCGTTTAAACTGGAGAGATACAAAAAAATACATAAATAAAATAGTAAAATAAGATCTGAATGAACAACAAAAATAAAACACGTTGCATGTATTTGTTATTGGCTATGGGTTACTGGTTATGCTCACATACTGATTTAATTATTAAAATGTAAACCGATCTTTTTCATCTGGTGTTTAGAGTTGTACCCCTAGATCTAGTCTCTAGTCATTCTGCTCAAAGTGCACCAGATTGAAGCGTTTTACTTTAAAGTGTTCAAACATTTCTTCCCGGTACGCCTGAGAGGCAGGTGTGCTTGTTTTTCTCAACAAGAACTGTTTTTAAATGGGGGGGGGGTGGGTTCCTTTAAAAGTTCGGAAATTGAGAACCGTTAAGAACCGGAATCGAAAAGTAGAATCGGAATCGTGGAAATTCAAACGATACCCAACCCTACTGCAGACACACAACAACACTCAACACACACTCATCAACACTCAACACTCACTCATTAACACACAACACACACTCATCAACACACAACACACACTCATCAACACACACTCATCAACACACACTCATCAACACACACTCATCAACACACAACACACACTCATCCAACAGCGAATCCTCTCAAGTCTTCGTGTGAATCAGTAAAAACTGAGCTTTTGGGAGAAAACGTCCGTTTCCCAAATGCTAACGTACCGACGGTGCAGAAGAGGATGCTGGCGTGCGGGCGGGGGAGGACGGACTCGAACCGGACGCTGTATCCACAACTCCTCCCAACATCCTCCGCCCTCTCGTAGGAAACTCGCTCGGCCACCGACACGGCGCTGATCCTCCGGGGCTGCAGGAGATCAAACCAGGACACAGTGAGCGACAGGTAGCTCTTCCTCACCTGCAGCCTGGAGCTATTAGCTGAATGGTCAACAACCATGTGCATATTGAGAGTAGCATGCTAACAAGGGTACCAGCTGTAGCTGTGTGCATGACAGGATGTGTGATGACCTAGAAGAGCATCAGGACTGCTTGAGGCAGATGATAGCTCTGTGATGAACATGATGACTCAGCCTCTATGGAAAGAGACATCAAGCATGCTCATTATGGAGAGAGACATCAAGCATGCTCATTTCTGACGTGGAGCTGATCTGAAGTAAACATTGAATACTGCTTTCTGTTCCTCCATCTTGTGACTGTGTGACTCCCTCTCTTGATATCAGCATGTGAAGACACTGCTCAGGAACTAGTCTCTGTATGTGATGACTCCTTCCATGTGAAGGACACTGCTCAGGAACTAGTCTCTGTATGTGATGACTCCCTCCATGTGAAGGACACTGCTCAGGAACTAGTCTCTGTATGTGATGACTCCTTCCCTCTGGAGAGGATCACAGACACACGGATCCTGAGGCTGAAGCTCAAGCCGGGGACCAGGGATTATTAACATTTTTAAGTATTCAGAAAAAGTCATTATTTTTGATATTTTGAGAAAAGTCATAATTTTGAGAAAAAGTCATAATTTTGATATTTTTGAGAAAAAGTCATAATTTTAAGATAAAGTCATAATTATGAGAAAATCTCCAAATTTTGATATTTTGAGAAAAAGTCATCATTATGAGGGAAAAGTCAATTTTTTGAGATTTTTGAGAAAAAGTCATCATTTTGAGAAAAATTCATAATTTTGAGAAAAATTCATAATTTTGAGAAAATGTCCAAATTTTGATATTTTTGAGAAAAAGTCAGAATTTTTATATTTTTGAGAAAAAGTCTGAACTTTGAGAAAAAGTCTGAACTTTGAGAAAAAGTCAGAATTTTTAGATATTTGAGAAAAAGTCAGAACGTTGAGAAAAAAATCTGAATTTTGAGATTTTGACTACTTCCATTCTTGAGAGGATCACAAATACATGGATCCTGAGGTTGAAGATGAAGCCGGAGACCAGGGATTATTAACATTTTAAGTATTCAGAAAAAGTCATAATTTTGTGATTTTGAGAAATTCATAATTTTTAGATAAAGTCATAATTATGAGAACAATTTAGATTTTTGAGAAAAATTCAGAATTTAGTGAAAAAGTCAGAATTTTGATCTTTTTGAGAAAAAGTCTGAATTTTGACTACTTCCATTCTGGAGAGGATCACAGACACATGGATCCTGAGGCTCAAGCTCAAGCCGGGGACCTCTTTACCTGCGTGACCACGATGTTGCAGTCGGAGGCTTTCCCCGCCTTGATGAAGCGGTCCAGGATGTACTGAGGCACCTGCGTGGTTTTCCCGCAGCCGGTGGCTCCTCTGATGATCACCACCGCGTTGCTCTCCAACGCCGCCATGATATCCTCCTCAAACTTTTTGACGGGCAGCGTCTCGCGCTCCGCCAGGATCTGAAAACACACCACTCACGGTTTCATACACTCTCATATGTCTTGTAATCAGAGGTGGGAAGTATTGGAGAACAAATACTTTGTTACTGTACTGAAGTACATTTGGCTGGTATCAGTACTTCAGTACTTCTACCAGAGTATTTTTAAACACGAGTATCTGTACTTGTACTAGAGTAAAGGATGTGTGTACTTTAAAATCTCTGCTTATAAAAGTAATTCATGATTCTCATGCTAAAAAGAAAGCAGTCGGACCTTCTGCAGGTTTTCGTCGTGGTCCAGTTGGTACTTCAGCTCATCGTGCAGCTCGCCGCTGATCTGCTCCGGAGTGCACTGCAGAAAATAAAGGAAATGGCTAAGCTAAAGGCGGCTAATGTTGGGCTATGAAGGAACTACAGCACGGTCACATGACTTCACGTCACCACCGCTAAGCTAAAAGTGGCTAATGTTGGGCTATTAAGGAACTACAGCACGGTCACATGACTTCACGCCCCCACCGCTAAGCTAAAGGAGGCTAATGTTGGGCTATGAAGGAACTACAGCACGGTCACATCACATGACTTCACGTCACCACCGCTAAGCTAAAGGAGGCTAATGTTGGGCTATAAAGGAACTACAGCACGGTCACATGACTTCACGTCACCACCGCTAAGCTAAAGGTGGCTAATGTTGGGCTATGAAGGAACTACAGCACGGTCACATCACATGACTTCACGTCACCACCGCTAAGCTAAAGGTGGCTAATGTTGGGCTATGAAGGAACTACAGCACGGTCACATGACTTCACGTCACCACCGCTAAGCTAAAGGCTGCTAATGTTGGGCTATAAAGGAACTACAGCACGGTCACATGACTTCACGTCACCACCGCTAAGCTAAAGGAGGCTAATGTTGGGCTATAAAGGAACTACAGCACGGACACATGACTTCACGTCACCACCGCTAAGCTAAAGGAGGCTAATGTTGGGCTATAAAGGAACTACAGCACGGTCACATGACTTCACGTCACCACCGCTAAGCTAAAGGAGGCTAATGTTGGGCTATAAAGGAACTTGTATTTTTAGACTCACGTGGGCCAGCGGGCCTTCGTCGATGTTGCTGCTGGTCCAGGGGTTCCAGTTGACCTGGGGGGGCGACCAGGGCACGACCCCCGCTGCAGTCTGACGCTGAGACGGCTCGAAGGACGCCATCTTCCCCTGGATCAGAGACACGGGGCAGGAGGGGTCTGCCGGCTGCAGGGGGGGGGGGACGACGACGACGACGACACACCGTTAATATATAGGCAAGGCAAGTTTATTTATACAGCAGCTTTCAACACAAGGCAATTCAAAGGGCTTTACAGCAATGAAAGACATTAACATATTATAAAATGGCATTTAAAAACACTCATTTAAAAGCAAAGATAATAAAACATGAATATCACAGGTACATGAATAAAAGCTACAGTGCAGTGTGAGATGTGAATAGTTCCAATTAAAAGCAGCTGTGTACATGACAGGATGTGTGATGACCTAGAAGAGCATCGGGACTGTTTGAGGCAGATGATAGCTATGTGATGAACATGATGACTCAGCCTCTATGGAGAGAGACATCAAGCATGCTCATTTCTGACGTGGAGCTAATCTGAAGTAAACATTGAATACTGCTTTCTGTTCCTCCATCTTGTGACTGTGTGACTCCCTCTCTTGATATCAGCATGTGAAGGACACTGCTCAGGAACTAGTCTCTGTATGTGATGACTCCTTCCACTCTGGAGAGGATCACAGATACATGGATCCTGAGGCTGGAGCTCAAGCCGGGGACCAGGGATTATTAACATTTTTAAGTATTCAGAAAAAGTCATAATTTTTGATATTTTTCGAAAAAGTCATAATTTTGATATTTTTGAGAAAAAGTCAGAATTTTGATATTTTTGAGAAAAAATCTGAATTTTGATATTTTTGAGAAAAAAAATCTGAATTTTGAGATTTTGACTACTTCCATTCTTGAGAGGATCACAAATAAATGGATCCTGAGATTGAAGCTCAAGCCGGAGACCAGGGAGATGTTCTAACAGTTGTATATATATATTTTTTAATATTAACATTATATCTACTATATCGACACTAAGCGGCAGTGGGGTCAGAGGACTCACAGGGGGGGGGATGTGGACGCCGAGCTCCTGGACGACGGCCGCCAGCTGCTGCTGCAGATCTGCAGAAACACTGACGTCAAACGGCTCCAGCTGGAAAACACAGAGACACAGAGCATGAACACAACACAGGAAACCGCTTCATGTTTAACGCTTATACAGTATCTCTCTAATAAATCAGACTGTGCGTATATCCTGCATGTCAGCTGCTATAATCGGTGTGGTAATAACATGTTTATCAGTGAAAAATGCGCTATTGAAACCCTAAAAACAACAGCATTTGAAGGTAAAAATTCTGCAAAATAAATGTAAAAAAATAAGAATATTGATAATTATAGACATAATCCAGACTGTAAAATAAATTAGAGCAAAATCCCCCTGGCATTAAGTTTAATGAAATAATTGAATAAAAGACAGAGTGGCATTATTTAAAGAATTACATTTCTGATTTAAAAATGTAACTCGGCGAACACTTAAAAATATGAACATATAATATATTTTCACAATCAAAAATGTACATAATTCACACTGTGAATAAATAATATAACCCAAGCATTTATTTAAAAAACAGTAAGAAAATAAATGTAAAGGTTTAACATTCAGATTTTTGACGGTCAGAGTGTATGAGTGAAAAATCATATTCATGTCATCGTTATGTCATTTTAGGGTAGTTGGATTTAAATAGTATTGATATTAGGGGCGGGGGAAATAATCAATACAGCATAGTATCGCGATACTTTGCGTGGCGATATTGTATCGATACACGGACACCAAGTATCAATATTTTATTATATTAACTGTAGCATATCAGTCTGAAAGATGGTCGTATATAAAACAGGAAGTTACGTTAAGACATATACAATTGCAATGAAAGCAACAAAAACAATGCCATCTCCTTTTCAGGTTCAAAGAACACACATTGGGTTATTTACATAAACTATTCATATTGCAAATACATGTTTTAACCAGGAAGGGAAGACGGACATGGATATGACGCATGTGATTTGCAATATCGCAATATATCGAAACACTTAGCATATTGTAGAATCGCAATACTATCGTATTGTGGCTTAAGTATCGCGATAGTATCGTATTGGGGGGAGCCTGGGGATTACCACCCCTAATGTATTTACACAGCAGTTAGAAAAGGTCCATCTTTCTCTGTAAACACATTTTTATTGAGAGTATGGCGGTCGTCTTACCGTTTCCCCTTCCTTCTTCTTGGTGACCCCGGAGTACGCCTCCAGCACCCCGAGGTGGTACAGCTGCCGAACGAGAGACAACGCACACGACTGAGCCGCCAGCTTCTTGTTGGAGCCGTGTTCTCGAGCCGTGATCTCTGGAGAGCAAAAAAGTCTTTGGCATTCGATCTCAAGTCTCAAAAACATCCAATCGGAACAAAAAAACTCCAATGTTGAGAACATTAGGTGTCCCGCAGGGTGCATGATTGGGCCCACTTTTACTCTGATAATGTGTAAAACAGTAGCTTTATTTTTTAAATTACGATTAGGTAAAAGAAACATTAAAAAAGCTGAAGTACAAACTGCCAATTTTAAGAATATTAGAGCACGAGTTCCTCAGGGTTCATGATTGGGCCCACTTCCACTTTACAAATCATCAGATTAAGTCAAACATTTCTAAAAACTAAAAAAGTTGTCGGCGTGCTCTTGAGCCGGGATCCCTACAGAGCACAGAACGCACTGACATTGGACCATCTGAAGAAAACGACTCAAAAACATCCAATCAGAACTCAAAAAGGGCAGTTTCTAAGAAAATTAGGAGTTCCTCAGGGTGCACGGTTGGGCCCACTTTCACTTTGATAATATCTAAACAGTAGCTTTATTTTTTAAATGTACATTTTGTTTACGTTTGTTGTGTTTATGAGGCTAAAGTGTTTAAATATGTGTGTGGACCACAGGAAGAATAGCTAATGCTAATTAATTAATGGAGATGCTAATAAAAAGTAAAAGTGAATATTTACAGATTCGATAAACAAGTAAATATATAAAATGTCTTACTTCTGCCGAGCTGCCTCACAAACAGATTCATCTCCGCGATGAAGCTCCTGCAGACACAAACATTACACTCTTCACTTCCTATGGGTTTTTCAAAATAAAACAGGAAACGAAGCTTGGGAAGGGGAAGTGATGGACTCACCTGCGGTGGTGCTCTCAGGAGGAAGCTGTGTGTTTTTCTGCCAGACTTGAGAGTATTAAATCACAGATGGAGATGTGAGGCTCTCTGGCTGCTCGCTGCCCTGCGGTGACACCAGAAATCACAACCACACCCCCAACAGCGCCACCCATGGGACAGCTTTAGTGCTGCATCTAAATGCTGCCCCATGTCTTCAGAGGGAGTGAGTTCTGGCGTCACCTTCGTCTTCCACAAATATTCATCACCTGTCCACACACAGCTGAATGCTACGCCGTCGTTCATTTGTTCCATCTTTTATTTCACAATATTTTTATTTATTTATTCTGGCATTCCTTTTTTACATTTTTAACTCTTACTTCTATTCAAATAATTATATTATATTATATAATTATATTATATAATATATATACATATATATTGCACAATTCTACTTTAACTTGTCAAGTTTATATACAATTTATTATGGAATTCTTTTACATTCCCTTCTTTATACGAATAGTTTTATTACATTTTTTTAAGTGCACATATTTTACTTTCAAATCTATTTTGAAAATGTGTACTTTAACTTTTTATGTTAAAGTGGACCTATCATGCTATATTTGAATAATATATTGTAGGGCCATACCTATATATAACATGTCTGCAATTTTTTTTTTCAAAATACCAAACAGATCCTGCATTTTAGCCGTGCCTCATTTCGCTCTATTTGCTCTTTTCCAGCCCTGCCTTCACAAGGGCTGATTCTGTGGCAAATGAGCTGCAGCTGACCACGCCCCCCTGCAAAGGAGGGGGGCGAGGCACGAGCGTCATGTTAGCATGCTGTTACCATGCTGTTACCATGCTGTTAACATGCTGTTACCATGCCACGCAACCTCTCGTTCCCCTGATAGGTGGAGAGTTGCCCATATAGGCGGAGCTCTTCGTTTCTGACGTCAGAGATATTTCAAATCTGGATCAGTCTGGATCAGATCCGTTGCAGCCCCGTTTTTAGAGATTTGGGTATGGAGGAAAAGAGAGAGGGTTGTGTTTCCTGACACTTGGTGAGTTCCCTGACACACCGGGACACATATTCATATATAAAAGACGTACAAAAGTGCATTTTGCATGATAAGTCCCCTTTCAATTAAATATTTGTATTGCATTTTTTTACATATATATTCTAACAAATTTTTATATAAATATTTGTAGTCTTTAATTGCACATCTCTACTTTATCTCCTTGGTTTCCTAAATCTCTCACATCGTTTACATTTTTTTCTTATCAATATGCATTAAAGGTAAGGTAGGTAAGATTGGAGAAACCAACTCGAGTGCGCTAGAATTTGAAAATACGCAGCCGACAAAAATCTTCCACTTCCTCACAGAGTCCCTCCTCCAACACACACGAACGCACACATGACCAATGAGGGCACGAGGTCAGTTTGTGCCCCGATGGAAGGCCGTCCAGTTACTTTAGCCGGCTCAGATGATTGGTCGTGCTTTTTACAGTACTACGGTTTTTATGGATTTTTTGTCAAAGCATTTCAGATATTCATTGCCATCGGGATGTTAAGAGCATTCCATGGAATATAACAAGTGTTTCTGAAGGGAATTACCTACCCCACCTTTCAGGGTTATTAAGATATCAGTTAATTTAATCGTGTCGCACTTCGCTCACTTGCTGATTCTCACTTTGAACAAAGTCTGAAAGTCTGATTATAAAAAACATTTTAGCACATATTGTAATGTGCCGGTCCTTACACAATTAAGAGGAATTGGACATAATTAAGAGTATAAATATAATATTTAAAAATAATTTAAAGAGATCAGGTTTAGGATGGTCTAAACCTATAAAATCAATAAAAACGTGATTTAGAGCGAGGCTTTAGCGTGTGTGTGGACAGATGTGAATATAATTATTACAATAAAATATGAATAATAACGTAATAGTGAACAGTGAGATCTCTGTGGTGTAGCCGACACACTGCGGAGGTCTCTGGGTTTCTGCAGTCCAGCAGAAAAACACACAGCAGCATCCTGACACACACACTCTCAGAGGTACCACACACACTCTCAGAGGTAACACACACACAGAGTTACAACACACACTCTCAGAGGTACCACACACACACTCTCTCTCAGAGGTACCACACAGACACACACACTCTCTCTCAGAGGTACCACACAGACACACACACTCTCTCTCAGAGGTACCACACAGACACACACACACACTCTCTCTCAGAGGTACCACACACACACACTCTCAGAGGTACCACACACACACACACTCTCAGAGGTACCACACACACACTCTCAGAGGTACCACACACACACACTCTCTCTCTCAGAGGTACCACACACACACTCTCTCAGAGGTACCACACACACACTCTCTCAGAGGTACCACACACACACTCTCTCAGAGGTACCACACACACACACACACACACACACACACACACACACACACACACACACACACACACACACACACACACACACACACACACACACACACACACACACACACACACACACACACACACACACACACACACACACACACACACACACACACACACACACACACACACACACACACACACACACACACACACACACACACACACAGAGCATTAAAAAGATTTTGCTCTGAAAGATATTCCGTAGTTCTGATCCGACCTGCTGCGGTCCGGGCCCACTTGGAATATGTTGGACATATATTGAATATTTTTTCCATATTTCTACTATGTTGGACACATTGTAATCCTTTTTGTAAAGACATTCTGTAGTTGTGATCGGACCTGTTGTGGTCCGGGCCCACTTGGCTGTACTTGTACTCGGCGCTGCACTTCTCCTTCTGGAAGTACTGGTTCAGACGGGCCTTGGCGTTCTCCAGAGTCCAGTTCCCGTGCAGGTTAGCGTTCAGATCCACCTCCTCCGACTCCAGAGTCTGCAAACCATATACTACGTTAAAAGACATGAAGAAGTGCATTTTGCATAAGAGGTGACCTTGAAGCTGCTTTTCCCCCGACATGAAGGAGTGAACAGGAAGTGACGTACCGCCTGGGCCTCCTGCTCGTCTCTCTTGGAGTAATATTCCTTCAGATTCGCTCCTCGCTCCCATTCTCCTCCTCCTCCTCCTCCTCCATCTCCTCCTCTTCCTCCATCTCCTCTTCCCCACCCGGAGTTTCCTCCTCCGGAGTACCCGAGCCCCGTGACACCCGGCACCGGCCCACTCTCCTCTAGCAACGACAACACAAAATGATGTTTTATACTTCCGGGTCCGACGGGACGTTAAAACAAGGTGTAAACAAACAGAAAGAGTTTTATCACAATAATAACAACACCTTTCAGTTCAGCTTTCACCACCAGGTGAGGAGGCAGCGGCCCGCTGGAGGGGAGGCTCCCAAAGCCTCCTCCTGCTGCTCCTTCTGCTCCTCCTCCATCAGGCTGATCTGCAGCTGCAGCGCTCACCTGGAGAAACAACACCTCCTTCAAATAATGCTTCAACCAATAAATCATAAAATCATTTAAAACATCGCCTTCTACTCTGTATGTGTTTAACAGAGACATTGAGGGTTTACATTTCAGGAGGCAAAGAAGTGGATTAAATGTTTAAGGACTGTTTAATATTCTTGCTTTTTCCTTTGATTCGTAAATCGAGGGTAAAACAAACAATCCGATGAAAATAATTGTTATTTTTGTGAACAATTAAAGTAAACCCGAGCATTAATATAGCATCCATTCTTTTATTTGGATTATTATGATTTCATTTCAGATTTATCAGCTGTTATGTAACCTGTAGATGTGTTTGTTTTGTTAGGTATGCTTTGGGAATAATTTCTTCAAATGCAAATAGCAAAAAAAGGAAGTGAAGGTCTGAAGGTTCTGAATAAGAAGAAACTCCCTCTGGAATAACACATCTGATCCTTTGCAGACCATTTACATACACTAACACCTCGAGAACCCACTGCAGTCTGGCACTAATGTACATTCTCAAGATATTTAAGTGACTGTTACTTTGTATTTATTGATTGTTGTGTTTTTATCTTAATGTGTGCACATGTATAAATGTGTATATATAGGTTTACATATTATTATATTCATTTGTGTTTATATTGGGGATTGTGGGAAAGGGTATTGGATCTCTCTGTACACACAAACTGAAAGACTGACAGTAAAGTTGACTGAGTTCAGAGAGAGGGAAAGGGCCCCTTTAAAGACACAGTTTAACGCGAGTACTTCCAGACCCTCGTGATGGTTGCACTCACCCCCGGCGCCGGGACCTCGGAGGCGCTCATCTCTCCGCTGCGGACCAGGAAGTTGACGAAGTCTCGGGCGGCGTTGGTCTGAGCGTCCTTCTTGTTGCTGGAGTTTCCCATCCCGATGTAGCTGAAGCTGTCCACTCGGACCTGAGCGCAGGAAGCAAGACATCAGGAACTCAGAGATATCTATCTATGAAATCGGATGCCTCATGAGGGCTGTTTGTTTCTGCGATGTCTGGCAGTGAATGGGATTTTTGAATGTGACAAATAAATATTGAGTTCAAAAAAAATTATTTTGGAGAAAGAATAAAAAAATAATTCAGATTAATAATTTAAAAAAATCTGAATTCTGAGAAATAATTCATATTAAAAGATTATTAGAAACATTTTAATTCAAATCTGAAAAATAATTCTGGGATAATTTGTTTAGCTTCACCTGACTGTTTGGTGTCTTGTGTATCAATTGTCTGTATTGATAATGAATTGGTAGAATACATAAATAAAAAGGTGAAATGGATCATCTGAACATAGCAACTAAAAAACTCTTCTCAAAACTATTAAACAAAAGAAACATGTTTACGAGAAGTGTAAATAAAGATAGATTGCGAGTTTTTTAAGGCATTAAACGACAACAACATGTAAAAATTAAAACAAATGTTAACGAGAATACTTAAAGGTCCCATGTCATGGCCATTTCTACTGATCATAGTTTCATTGTTGAGGTCTGCTAGAATAGATTCACATTGTTCAATGTTCCAAACTCTCATTGGTTTCTCAAACAGCATCTCTGTATAGCAGTGTTTCCCCTACCAGTGCCTTGGATGGGCGCTGCGCCCGCCAACGGAGCCCCGCCAACAGAGCCCCGCCAACGGCGCCCCGCTAACGGCGCCCCGCTAACGGCGCCCCGCTAACGGCGCCCCGCTAACGGAGCCCCGCACCCCCCCGAAATTCAAGGTGTTAAAAAAATAATTGCAACTAATTTATAACTACTGTTACTTTTCACATTGAACATGTGCTCTTTTATTAAATAAACTAAACGCTTTCAATTTAAGTTTAGTGTTTTTGACCCAAAGAAACACTGATGCATTAATCAATAACAATAATCCACAGCTCCTCTCGCCTCCACCCCCGCTCAGGCAGCACCCCCCGCTCAGGCAGCACCCCCCCAAAGCAGTTGGTATAGTATGTGTATTCACTCTCTGTCCTACACGCCTTGTTGGAGCTCCTGCCCCCCCTCCCTGTGAGCCCAGTGGCCGCCTGCGAGACAGCGAGACACAGCCCGAAACACACACACACCCGCAGTCTGGCTGGGAGTTTGTGTTTGTGCCCAGGCTGAGAAAAGCATGACATGGGACCTTTAAATAATCTCTATGAGTTAATCAAACTAACTTTGCAGAACCAGATGTAGTAGTTTTTACACATAGAAGGACTCTTTGGGGGGGGGGGGGGGGGGGGGGGTGGCATGGTGCATACATTTAGTGAGAGGATAATATACACTTAAAACTATAAAGTGGATGAGCTGTGCAGAAATGTATAAAATATACAGAGGAATGTTTGAGGGTTGCCGTTTATTCTGGATTGTGGGAAACGGTATTTGGATCTCTCCGTCTGTGCACACAAACTGAAAGGTGGACAATAAAGTTGACGTCTTTGACTTTGTGTTGATACTGTAGAACGACGTACTGCTTGTGTATATGAGTATATAAGCTCAGGGTGTTACGGAGCCTCACCTCACACAGGAACTTCTGGCGGTTTTTGTTCCCCGCAGCTCGGATGTCGTAGCTGGGCGTCAGCTTCTTCTTCCCGCACCAGGCGTACAGCACGTTCTTGATGTCCGCCATGGTGGTCCGACGGGCCCTGAGCGGAGGAATTTAAAATAACTCCAGTCAGGTAACAAGCACACCTATTCAGAGTCTATGCCACACCTGAGCAAATCAAGAGAAGCTCTGGGCAGACACGCGTTATTAAATAAATAAAAGTAGTGAATGACATCTGTCCGTGTAAGAGAAGACTGATCGCTGTCTGTCTGCGGTTTAGAGTTAGTGTCGGTCATTTGAAACGACGAAATACTGGACCTTCAGATACAGGTTTAATGACAACTATAGAATCTGACTTTGTATCTGGAAATGTTTTTTATTTTTATCTGAGAATTATCTGACTTTAATCCGAATTCCGTTTTTTTACTGTAACAATATTTCGTTTTTTATTTAAAGAAAACTATTTTTCACTATTATTCGCACTTTAATCTCAGAAATCTGATTTTGTGTTTTATATTTTTCTGATAATTCCTATTAAAAGGTCAGCTATCGTGCTCTTTGTAGGCAGAGCTCTCAGATATATACAAATATATAAAAAACACGTCTATGAAGTGTTTCGCTCCAAACACCAAACAGATAATTCTAGCCACGCCTCATATCCCTCTGTTTCACTTCCTGTTTCTAAAGTGCTGATTTGGGGATAAAGCTTTAAAGAGGAGGGTCTGAGCTCACGCGGGACCCGGCAGCTACCGTCTAAACTAAATGCTGCCGTGATGAAACGCCATATCATGGATCATCAAGGATCTGAAACAGTCTGGAGCTCAAAGGCTTTCTCTGTTGCCGGTTACACCACAGTGTGAGTTCCTTTCTACTTCCTACTTCTTCACACACATGCTCTCCAGTACAGGTTAGCTCTGAGTGTTAGCGATGCTAATACGAACACAGACCATATTACGTCCAAAACAGTCGTGCATTGTTTCTGATAGCAGCTTTCTGATTGGGCCGTGGGGCATACTTGCCAACCTTGAGACCTCAGAAATCGGGAGCATTTAAAAACCACCACGCGGGGAGGGGGTTGCTAGTGGATCGCCGGAGCTGTTAGAACTGTTAGCGCTGGAGCCTCGCAGCGGGGAAACTGACTTTTAAAGATGAAAAGAACATCTACACATGCTTATTGTAGTTGTAAGTGCAATGCCTGCGGCCTGTAGCGCCATCCTTGATGGAGCATATGTGTGATCAGGAAAGGAGTGAGCAGAGGGTCGAGTTGTCCATTCTTGTTCTGTGACTATCTTCCTCACCATGCTGAACATCCTCTCAAACTTTGAGTTGCGCACGCTACTAAAGAGAAGCGCTACCATGGAAACCAAACAATGGTGTAGCTGTATTAAATTCCGAGTGGAAACAGTCGTGAGTAAACCTGACTTTGTCAGAAATCGGGAGAAATGTGACCCCGGGAGGAATCCGGGAGAGGGCAGTGAAATCGGGAGTCTCCCGCGAAAATCGGGAGGGTTGGCAAGTAGGGCCGTGGGTCCGCATTTCCGATATTACGTCATATCGGACGCAAATCTGGATCAGCTCCATTGTACCCCCGTTTTTAGAGTTTTGGGTACGGAGGAAAAGAGAGAGGGTTTTATTTTCTGACGCTGCGTGAGTTCCCCGACACACCGGGGACACATCTTTGTGTATACATATGAGTTATCTTTCTTGATTTTTTTTTAAAAGATAGTCGGAAAAAAAAGAAATCGAAAAAGAAAATTCCCAGTTTTTATAAAAAGTAGGATTTAAAAATGTGATTCTGATAGAAAACATCTTGATTAGATAATTAGGGTCATGATTAAAATGGAGGTCTCAAAAAGCAGGTTCTAAAGAAGCTAACTGTAATCCTGACGGTAACACGGAACATTTAGAAAGTAACACTCATCTGATTTGTTTATAACTGTGAGGGAGTACAGTTACTTCTTAACCCGTTAAATGTCATCCGTTGCTGATAATAAATAAAGGGTTATAATAAAAAATACAATATGAATCAGGTTTGTTATTGTTTGTTGTTTAGCTCGATGCTAAAGCTAGCGTTAGCTCATTATTATTATCAAACACCGGCTCGAGCTTGCTCTCTAGCTGCCGTTGAAGTGTTTGCTTCCGGTTTCTGCGGGGCTGAGTGTAAAAGCCCAAACTAAGTATACAACTAGGAGATCTGAATAATATACAAACAGAACATTTATTATTCTTTACTCACGATGAGAGGCTTCTGCAGACACCGGAAGTGGCTAGTGAGTGTGTGTTCCCTCTGTTGTCCCTGCTCTCTCGGTGCTGCCCCTGCTGGACGGGAGGAGGACTGCCGGCGACAGAGAGACACTACAGTAACTAAGTACATTTACTCACAATGTTCAGGTACTTGTACTTCACTTCTACTCCACTACAGTTCAGAGGTAAATGGTGTACTTTTACTCCACTAGATGTATTTAATCCCTTTAGTTACTTTACAGATGTGGATGAATGATGTGAAATATAATCAAGTGTTAAATCAGAGAAAATAAAATGTAAACCTAAACACAACCCCAATAAATACTAAATAAAAAAATCTAAAACAGCATAAAGTAACTCCTCTGCTCATGGTCTCCTCTCTAGAGTGGGTCTAAAGTAACTCCTCTGCTCATGGTGTCCTCTCTAGAGAGGGTCTGAAGAAAGTCCATCAGAAATGAACTTAAAGCTTTAATGGTGTCTTTGTGACAGGAAGAGAGCCTGACTTCCTGTCTCTCATCATACTGATGAGTACACAGATATGTGAGTATAAGTACACAGAGTGAGGATACATTATGGAGCACCTGCTGTTGCTGCTGAGCGCAGGTAATATCTGTATTACTCTATTTATTATCATCTTTATTCTAGATATTAAATATTATATTCTGACATCATCAAACGAGTCATTGCTAAAATATTTGAGATAAAATTACCAACATTACTAAAACTACTAACACTACTGAAACTACTGAAACTACTAAAACTACTGAAACTACGAACACTACTGAAACTACTAAAACTACTACAACTACTGAAACTACTAACACTACTGAAACTACTGAAACTACTAAAACTACTGAAACTACGAACACTACTGAAACTACTAAAACTACTAACACTACTGAAACTACTGAAACTACAACTGAAACTACTAAAACTACTAACACTACTGAAACTACTAAAACTACTGAAACTAATAAAACTACTGAAACTACTAAAACTACTGAAACTACTGAAACTACTAACATACTAACACTACTGAAACTACTGAAACTACTAAAACTACTGAAACTAATGAAACTACTAAAACTACTAACACTACTGAAACTACTAACACTACTAAAACTACTGAAACTACGAACACTACTGAAACTACTAAAACTACTAACACTACTGAAACTACTGGAACTACTAAAACTACTGAAACTACTAAAACTAAACTGAAACTACTAACACTACTGAAACTACTAAAACTACTGAAACTAATAAAACTACTGAAACTACTAAAACTACTGAAACTACTAACACTACTAACACTACTGAAACTACTAAAACTACTACAACTACTGAAACTACTAAAACTACTGTAACTAATGAAACTATTACAACTACTAAAACTACTGAAACTACTGAAACTACTGAAACTACTAAAACTACTGAAACTACTAACACTACTAACACTACTGAAACTACTGAAACTACTACAACTTCTAAAACTACTGAAACTACTGAAACTACTAAAACTACTACATCTACTAAAACTACTGAAACTACTAAAACTACTAAAACTACTGAAACTACCGAAACTACTAACACTACTGAAACTACTAAAACTACTGAAACTACTAAAATTACTAAAACTACTGAAACTACAACTGAAACTACTAAAACTACTAACACTACTGAAACTACTAAAACTACTGAAACTATTGAAACTACTACAACTACTAAAACTACTAACACTACTAAAACTACTGAAACTACTGGAACTACTAAAACTACTGAAACTACTGGAACTACAACTGAAACTACTAACACTACTAAAACTACTGAAACTACTACAACTACTAAAACTACTAAAACTACTGAAAATACTAAAACTACTAAAACTACTAACACTACTGAAACTACTAAACTATTAAACTACTGAAACTACTACAACTACTGAAACTACTGAAACTACTAAAACTACTGAAACTACTAAAACTACTGAAACTACTAACACTACTGAAACTACTGAAACTACTGAAACTACTATCAATCAATCAATCAATCAATCAATCAATCAATCAATCAATCAATCAATCAATCAATCAATCAATCAATCAATCAATGTTTATTTATATAGCCCAATATCACAAATGTTACATTTGTCTCAGTGGTCTTCACAGTGTGTACAGAATATCAGTATGACAATACGACACCCTCTGTCCTTAGACCCTCACATCGTACAAGGAAAAACTTCCAAAGAAAACCCACAGTTTAAAGGGAAAATGGGAGTACTAACACTACTGAAACTACTGAAACTACTAAAACTACTGAAACTACGAACACTATTGAAACTACTAAAACTACTAACACTACTGAAACTACTGAAACTACTAAAACTACTAACACTACTGAAACTACTAAAACTACTGAAACTACGAACACTACTGAAACTACTGAAACTACTATCTTATCTTTCTTACAGTGCAGACGCTTTTCTGCTTGCTCCTGCCTCTGGTTACTTTTTATGCTGATTTTCCTATTCTTATTCTCTGAAAACTTTGAGCAGCGGCTCCTGGACATTAACTTATCACTGGGACAGTTCATCTTCGTAAATAGACGGAGGTTTTCAGCCATATTTCAAAATTTTTACGACGACCTCAGTCTTACAGTAGTGTGGCCTGGCAACAGCTAAAGCCTGGTAGGCTACTGCATGCTATTTAGCTTAAGCTAGTCAGGTAGCAAAATGCCTCCGTTCTCTACAGATGACTTCCACAAACTTCTACAGAAGATGGATGTGTTGGAAATGAAAATGCAACGGTTGGAAGTTAACGTGGAAGTGAATGGACTATGTTGTGGGAATGACACCACTTTACCAGTGTTGCAAAATAATGGAAAAGGGTATGCTAACTCACAGCTAGTTAGCAGCTACAAGGATTCCAAGGAACAGGAGGGCTGTGTACCGGGTAATAAATCTACAAGTGGTAGTCCTCCCTGGAACTCTCTGGGTGCAAGGCCGAAGAGTAAATCATTTCCATGGGATTTGGGAGGACGGATAACAGGCAGAGCCCAGCGCTCTGAAATCTGTCATGTGACCGGCTGGCCTGCATTGTTATCACCCAGGAAGAGCGCCTCTTCAACCCCTAAACAGCAGTGGACAGCTGCTAAGGGGATAACTACAAAAAATCCTGCTAAACCACCAAGTGTGCCAACCCAGAACAGATACGCTCCGCTGACTGAGAGCCGGAGATCCCTTTCTGATGACCTGGATAACCCGTCCTCTTCACACAGCAGGGTAAGGACCAATAGCTACTCCAAAAGTAAGAGGCTAGAGGGAAAGCTAACGACTGGGCCTGAAACTCTGATTGTGGGTGACTCTGCTGTAAGAGATGTAAAAGGTCTGTGTAGTAAGAACAACACCAAAGTACTCTGTTTTCCCAAGGATGTGGTCTCTGACTTGGCTGAGAAGATCCTGCATATTGGGGCTGAACATCCGACTGTGAAGAATGTGGTTCTGCACATTGGAACAAATGATGTTGTGAAACAAGAGTCAGAAGTGCTGAAAGAAGACTTTAAATGTCTGTTGGAAACTGCCAGCTCTCTAAATGCAGAGGTGTTCATCAGTGGCCCTCTACCGCCCGGCAGAAGAGGAGTGGAGAGATTCAGCAGACTGTTTGCACTGAACACCTGGCTTTCACCTGCCTGTACTGACCATTCTGTCAATTTTATTGACAATTTTAACTTTTTCTGGGACCACAGACATCTTTTCAAGGCAAATGGAGTTTGCCTGAACAAGTCAGGAGTGAAATTGTTTATCTCTAACATATTCAACTGCCTGCGTCATCAATCTGTTCCCTCTGCCAAGGACAAGCGGCAAGAGGAATCAAAACAGGAGAAAGACACAACACATTGCGCAGAAAACCCTGAAGAAGTATCACTGCACCGCCTGAGGAATGTTCTGATTATGGGAGACCTATGGGACACACGGAGGAGTCTCCACTGCCCGTCACCCCCCCCCTGTCAACGCCTTCGAGGATACTCCGTTCACCCTTTCACCCTCGCCCACCATCCTGGAGATCGCTGAACACACGAAGGCGACACGCAGGGTTGGCAGCATGTCCTTTACCCCCGCCCCTCAACGACGCCCACCAAAATCACCGAAGCAGAGATGCGCACCATCTCCCCCGGCTTACAGTGTAGCCCTCACCCTGCCCTCCTTTGAGAGGAGCAGGGTGGTGGGTCCTCCCTCCCCTTCAAAGCCTGATAGGGATGTGTGTGTACAAAACGCTGCAAACTGATATCTGCTGGGTCCAGGCTCAAGGGCGTATGGCACTCTCAACTCTTTCCAGGACATGCCGGGGCCCTGCCTGCCAGTAGCTTTGCCGATATCTGTGTTGATAGGTAATAGATTAAGAGCGGTAAATCATCTTAGATACAGGAAGCGCTCAAACGTTTGTGTGAGTTTATCTAATTTAGCAGTGATTCCATGTCAGCCACAGCTTGTTACTAAAAACATGACTGATAGCGTGTTTAACGAACTTAAACTAGCTTTATTAAATGTCAGGTCTTTGGCAGGAAAAACATTTTTAATCAATGATTTTATCACTGAGCACAATCTGGATGTTATGTTTTTAACAGAAACTTGGATTGAACAAAATAACAGTGCAGCTGTTCTTATCGAATCAACCCCTCCCAACTTTAGTTTTATGAGTCAGGAAAGAATGCATAAGAAAGGGGGTGGAGTTGCTATTCTGTTCAATGATTGCCTTCAATGCAGGAAGACATCGTATGGAAACTTTGATTCTTTGGAATATGTGGCTCTTCAGCTGAAATGCTCCTCTCGAGCTCTGTTCCTAAATATCTATAGGCCACCCAAATACTGTGCAAGCTTTTTGATGATTTTACCGAACTGCTGTCTATAGTGTGTATTGACTTTGACCGTCTAGTCATTGTTGGTGATTTTAACATCCATGTTGACAACCCCCAGGACAGAGGGGCTAAAGAACTGTTTTGTGTTCTTGATAGCTATGGACTGACTCAGCATGTGACGGAGCCCACGCACAATAAGGGGCACACTCTGGACTTAATGATCTCAAAGGGTCTGAATATCTCTGAGGTTGTGGTGACTGATGTTGCGCTCTCTGACCATTCCTGTGTTTTCTTTGAGAGCTCTATTTCTGTTCACACACATGTTCAAAAAGAGAAAACCACAAAGCGATATTTAACTGAAAACACTAGGGAAATGTTTACTCAGAATTTTTCTTCCACACTTGCCCCTGCTAACATCTCAGTACATGAGCTAGTAGATCATTTTAATTCAAAAATTAAAAATGTTATAGATGCCATTGCTCCAACTAAGGTAAAGGAAGTGACTGGGAAGAAAATATCTCCATGGAGAATGGCCATGACCGTTAAAACAGAAAAAAGAGAATGTCGAAAAGCTGACAGGTGGCGAAAAACAAATCTCCAGGTTCACTTTGAAATCTATAAAGAGAGACTTGGCCTTTAAAATTTGGAATTGAAAAACGCACGGCAATCGTTCTTCTCTGACATTACCAAAAACAAACCGTCGACAGACTAACTAACCCCCCAGGAACAGCAAATGTGTTGTCTCTGTGTCCACCTAACATCAATTCAGACACCATGACACAGTTCCATCAGATTAATGATAAAAACCTAGAGGACATTATTCAACTTCTGAAGTCCTCCTCCTGCTGCCTTGATATTATTCCAACAGGATTTTTCAAAGATGTTTTTCGTTGCATGGCCGCAGATCTACTTCATATAGTAAACACATCTCTTCACTCAGGTATTTTTCCACAGGCCCTGAAAACTGCAGTCATTAAACCGCTCTTAAAAAAGAATAATCTAGATGCTTCAGTAATGAACAATTACAGGCCCATATCAAACCTGCCATTTCTAGGTAAGATCATTGAAAAAGTGGTTTTTCAACAGTTGAGTAATTTCTTGCATTTAAAAAACTGTTTCGATGTGTTCCAGTCAGGCTTTCGTCCAAACCACAGCACTGAGACTGCTCTTGTAAAGGTCTTTAATGACATCCACTTAAACACAGACAGTGGCAGAACTTCAGTGTTAGTATTATTAGATCTCAGTGCTGCGTTTGACACTGTTGACCACAGCATATTACTAGACCGACTGGAACACTGGGTGGGACTTTCGGAAACAGCTCTAAATTGGTTTGAATCCTACTTAAAGGACAGAAACAACTTTGTTTCTATAGGTAAATACACATCTGAGTCGACAAATATGACATGTGGGGTTCCTCAAGGCTCCATCTTGGGGCCTCTTCTCTTTAACGTCTACATGCTACCACTGGCTCAGATAATGAAGAACAACAAAATAAGTTACCATAGCTATGCAGATGACACACACATTTACGTAACAATTTCACCAGGAGACTATGCTCCAATTCAAACACTGAGTAAGTGCATTGAACAAATCAATGACTGGATGTGTCAGAACTTTCTCCAATTAAACAAAGATAAAACTGAGGTAATGGTTTTTGGAGCCAAGTCAGAACGTATAAAAGTTAGCGCTGAGCTTCAGTGTGCAATGTTCAAACCAACAGATAGAGCCAGAGATCTAGGTGTAGTCATGGACTCTGACCTGAGTTTCAACAGTCACATTAAAACAGTTACTAAATCAGCCTACTGTCACCTAAAGAATATATCTAGGATTAAAAGACTAATGTCACAGCAGGATCTGGAGACACGTGTCCATGCTTTTATCTTCAGTAGACTGGACTACTGCAATGGTGTCTTCACAGGTCTCACTAAAACATCTATTAGGAAGCTGCAGCTGATTCAGAATGCCGCTGCTCGAGTCCTCACTGACACTAAGAAAGTGGATCACATCACTCCTGCTCTGAAGTCTTTACACTGGCTTCCTGTGTGTCAAAGAATAGATTTCTAAATACTGCTGCTGGTTTATAAAGCACTGAATGGTTTAGGCCCAAAATACATTTCTGACCTCCTGCTAAATGATGAAGCATCCAGATCTCTCAGGTCTTCAGGGACTGGTCAGCTTTCTGTCCCCAGAGTCAGAACTAAACCTGGAGAAGCAGCGTTCAGTTATTATGCTCCAAGTATCTGGAACAAACTCCCAGAAACCTGCAGGTCCGCTGCAACTCTGACTACTTTTAAATCCAGGCTGAAGACTTTTCTTTTTGTCGCTGCTTTTAATTGAACTATTCATATCTTAAACTGCACTGTAACTTTTATCCATGTATTTTTTCTTTTAATGTTTATTTTATTAGCTTTTCTTTTTTAATGCTTAATGTCTTTAATTTTTTGTAAAGCACTTTGAATTGCCTTGTGTTGAAAAGTGCTATATAAATAAACTTGCCTTGCCTTGCCTTGCCTATGAGATGTATGTAGATTATACTTCTCTAATCAGTTTGATGAACTGCAGATGACATGTATGAGAACACTACGACTGTAGTAACTCACAGAAATCTAATAAATCTATCTCCAAACCAAAGGGCTGCTGTGGTGTGTTCGTTATGAACCTGTATGTGATGCTGAAGGGATCTAATCGATCTGAATCGTCTGTTGAGTTTTAAACGTGTTAATGTTGCTGCAGGATCAAATCAAACTTTCTTTACGGGTTATTAAAGTAGATCGCTTCCTGTAATCACCTCAAACCAAACTACGAGGGCGGGTTTGTGTTCAAATACGCATACGATGTAGTTATGGCTGGTATGTATAACGAGTTGTAGTTCCATAATGAGGTATGAACATCCATCATTTAAAACAACAATTCCTTTGTTAATGTTACGAAGCTGTGAGATCCCGTTATATCGTGGCTCAAATGACTTCTGGTCCCATTCACCACGTAATTCATCAGGTTAGAATATCCGTTATTGACAGAATGGTGCCATGCATACCGATCTGAGACACATTATATAAACAGTAGACAACGAACGACCTTTCATATGTGTTAGAAATAAAATATAGATTTCCTTATTGGAGGTCTAAGTGCCGTTTGATTTCTTTTGGCACTTATCCTTTTTGTGTCTATTGATGATCATTATATTTACAGCGTGGCCCGTTCAGAATATGTGCCGCACGAACACTCACTGAAGTGGATTATTCTGCCACTATGAACAAACGGAGTATTTCCTTCAGTGTGTTTTGATAAAAAAGTGTTTTAAAAATGACTAAATAAATAGCACCAAAGGAAAGCTTTGACGTTATTTTTTTATAGATTCACTCTTTAATTTGCTTTGATTATTGTTTTGTCTTGTTTGTGCAGGTGTAGCCTTCTGTGCATTGCGCCTCTGGGTGTTTACAGCAGCACAAAGTAAAGAAGCAAGCAGGTCAGTGTGTTAATGAGGTCACCTGAGAGCAGCTCGGTAACAGCTCTCATTAAGGCCGGAGCTCGTTAGTCCACAGAGTCCAAGCTGCAGCTCATTAACCACAAACATCATTTCATCATCTGCAGGATGTTTTTACCGCCCTGACCTCTGCCCTGCTGGCTTCTCACTTTATGTGAGTGACATCTCAGTACTTTTGTATGTACGTGTCCTGTCTGGGAGCATGAGGGCCAATATGTTAAAGTGCACTCTCAGTACTGGATGGTGCATCATACCAGTCAAACAGTTGAGAGTAGACGGCAGACACATCTCACTATCAACAGCATCTCGGCGACGACACTGAAGCTACGCAACAAAGTGCGATTGCGGATCCTCTCGTGAACCTAGCACCACACAAAGCTATGCATGTGGGGTGGTGTCTATATTCAAATACTCAGTGTTTCAGTTAGCCGGTATTTGACCGTAAAAAATGGTAGAAAATAAATCTCTCCGGTCATGTTAATAATAATTAGCTGTAAGCTCAATTGAAAGTGTATTAAAAATACTTTTAATACACAAGTCAGCACCTACGCACCAAGTTTATATTAAACAAATGTTCATGATTCTTATAAGTTTAGTTCAGCAGGATAATCTCCACATATTAACACCTCTTTATGATTTCTAAAGTAAAAAGCTAACGTTAGGCTATAAAGGAACTACAGCACCGTCACATGTCTTCACGTCACCACCGCTAAGCTAAAGGTGGCTAATGTTGAGCTATAAAGGAACTACAGCACGGTCACATGACTTCACCTCACCACCGCTCAACTGGCTATAGATAAGCCAGTCTTTTATTAGTATATAAGTGCTCTGTTAGCAGTTCTTTGTTAGTAATTCTATCGCTCGAGGTGGAGTCGAAAGAGATGAGTTTCAGTCTGGAAGGTGTGTAAGCTTTCTGCTGTCCTGATGTCAATGGGGAGCTCATTCCACCATCTTGGAGCCAGGATAGCAAACCCACGTGTTTCTGCTGATGGGAACTTGGATCCCCTTCGCAGCGAGGGTGCAGCGAGCCGTTTGGCTGATGCAGAGCGGAGTGCACGTGCTGGGGTGTACGGTTTAACCATGTCCTGGATGTAGGAAGGGCCAGATCCATTCGCAGCATGGTACGCAAGTACCATTGTCTTGAAGTGGATTCTAGCAGTTACCGGAAGCCAGTGGAGGGAGCGGAGGAGCGGAGTGGTGTGGAAACATTCAGGAAGGTTGAAGACCAGACGAGCCGCTGCATTCTGGATGAGCTGCAGAGGTCGGATGGCACATGCAGGTAGACCAGCCAGGAGGGAGTTGCAGGGCGGTGGTGGCGAAGTCGATAGGGACTTGGCTTGGCAACTGGAAGGTCACCAGTTCACGTCCCGGCAAGACCAAGTGCTACCGAGGTGTCCCTGAGCAAGGCACAGTTCCGCACCGTTCCCCACACTGCTCCCCTAACACTAGGATGGGTCAAATGCAGAGAAAAAATTTCCCCAAGAGGGATTAATAAAAGTCCATTTTATCTTACGCATTCAACCTGGAAAACTTTGCAGCCAATCTTATTTGTTACAGTGTACCGTGCACCAGGTCCTTATTCAGAATTCTTATCAGAATTCTCTGAGTTTTTATCAACTTTGGTTCTTAAAACAGACAAAGTAATTATCGTAGGTGACTTTAATATTCATGTTGACGATGATAAAAATAGCCTTACTGTTGCATTTAACTCTATATTAGATTCTGTTGGTTTCTGTGTAAATAAACCAACCCACTGCTATAATCACACTCTCGACCTTGTTCTGACTTATGGTATTGAAATTGAGCAACTATTAGTCGAACCGCATAATCCTGCTTTATCCGACCATTTCTTAGTAACTTTTGAAGTACTATTACAAGACTACAAAGCATTAGTCAAAAGCTCCTGCAGCAGAAACCTATCTGTTAGTGCTATAGCCACATTTAAGGAAGAGATTCCACCAATACTTAACTCGATAGCATGTCTGCATGTAAGGGAGGAAACTTATACAAAATGTACACCACCCCAAATTGATCATGTTGTTGATAGTGCTACAGATGCGCTGCGAATACAATTAGACTCTGTTGCTCCTTTGAAAAAGAAGAAAATAAAACAACATAGATTAGCTCCATGGCATAATGCCGAAACCCGCTAAATAAAGCAAAAGTCTAGACAACTTGAAAGGATATGGCGTTCCACTAAACTTGAAGAATCTCGTTTAATTTGGCATATTACTCTCAGTGAATATAAGAAAGCACTGCGTAAAGAGCAGCTACTACTCTTCACTAATAGATGAGAATAAGAATAATGCAAGATTTCTTTTCAGCACTGTAGCCAGGCTGACAGAGAGCCACAGCTCGATTGAGCCTTCTATTACCATAGCACTCAGTAGCAATGATTTTATGTGCTTTTTTAACGATACAAATGTTACTCTTAGAAACAAAATGAATGACCTCTTGCCTTTGACCAGTATAGTGTTATCAACAGCTCCCGGAAACGTAAGTTCTAATATTACACTAGATAGTAAACTAGAATGCTTTTCAGCCATAAACCTTGAACAATTACATTCAATGATTCTCTCTTCTTAACCATCAACGTGCATGTTAGACCCAATTCCAACTAAGCTGTTGAAGGAAGTTTTTCCATTAATTAGCACTTCTTTATTAAATATTATGAATATGTCTTTATTATCAGGCTATGTTCCACAATCATTCAAAGTAGCAGTGATAAAACCGCTTCTTAAAAAGCACAACCTCGATCCAGAGGTTTTAGCCAACTACAGACCTATTTCTAATCTTCCGTTCCTCTCAAAGATTCTTGAGAAAGCGGTCGCAAAACAGTTGTGTGATTACTTAAAAAACAATGATTTATTTGAAGATTTTCAGTCTGGCTTTAGAACACATCATAGCACAGAGACAGCTCTGGTTAGAGTCACAAGTGACATTCTAATAGCCTCAGACAAGGGACTTGTCTCTATTCTTGTGTGCTCGATCTCAGTGCTGCATTTGATACTATCGACCATGATATCCTATTGCAAAGACTAGAGCACTTAGTTGGCATACAGGGAACTGCTTTAGGCTGGTTTAGGTCCTATCTATCTGAACGCTCTCAGTTTGTACGTGTTAACGATGAATCTTCCACGCAAACCAAAGTTAGCCATGGAGTGCCACAGGGCTCAGTGCTCGGACCTATTTTGTTCACATTATATATGCTTCCGTTAGGCAATATTATAATATGGAGCTTAAATTAAGAAATATATAACGTGATCAATAATCATTTAAAACAAACTACGTATAACTACCACATTATAACTGAGTGAATGTGAAGACATATCTGACATTTCCACTGGGTGACTAATTTAGTGGGAATGCTGTTAACAGCATTCCCACTAACTGTTCTTCTACGCACGAAAAGGTTATTATTATTATTCCGCCGACTTATTTTGGCCCTCTTCTTCTCCCGCATTGAACATCGCAGAAACTCCGTTCAAACATCAAAACGTTCAGCTCGGTCGGGAATCGATGGCAATGACTTTTCTCATTCATAACTTTCATAATTCCAGAGATACATCCCATAATACATCACATTTTTAACATTGAAGTCAATAGAGAAACTCTTCAGACTTCAACAAATCTTCATGCAACTTCAACTGCTAACTGTTCATTCATACTTTCACTCAGAAACCTCATTCCAACTCTAAACTGTTACATGACTGGCATTATTCGTGTAAAACAACTTTTAAATCTGATTCTTACTTTTAGAGATATTAAACATTGTTCAGACCTTGGTAGAGAGGTTTTCTTCACATTTTAACATTAACTAGAGTGCGCGATGTGGATGACAGCTTGAAATTCACATTCATATATTTTTTTTAAACCGCCATAATTCCCAAACCCTACATTCCGGGGACATTATTTTTCATGATAAACGTAGGAATACATCTCGTAGCTTGAAAAATGACAAATAATGAAGCAAAAATAATTAAACAAAATGCCTCTTGAGGGCATGAAGTGACAAAAACGTTCAACATTCCTCCATCAAAGCCCATTGTAATTTCAGGCAGATATTTCCTCACGGCAGCAGCCGCACACCTTTAGTTAAACTGCCAAAAAGGCCACATTATTAACCCGAAACTACACAAAAATTACATTTCAGATACTCAACTTCCTTGACATGCTTCACGTTTTGAAATTTCACAGATATCTGTTAGGGTTCTTCCGCAAAACGTTCACATGTAAGAGGTTCATCTCTCATTCAGAACAATGGAAACCTGTGATCTCTGCACACCTCGTTAGCTCAACTATAAACACCTATGTCATGGAACACGATGATGTCATCGCTCCACCTGACATGCTCAGAGCAGCAGACTCCAGATAGCAGTGTGCCAACAGTCCAGCCGTGAAGACATCGACAGGACAGTTTTGAGATTTCGACAAATTCCGTTGCCATGGCAACACAATGCTCGCCTTGAAACACGGTTTTCTCATAGCTTCAGTGAAAATACTTCAAACAGCCCAGAACTTCACAGGTTTGATAACGATGCAGCCTCAACGCATCTAAGCGTAGTATGTGGTGTCATCAAATGTCGTTGCCATGGCGACAGACCACTCGCCATGAAACACGATGAGGCTGTAATTACAATCGACACTGTCCAATCGTCCCCCAATCTTCACTTGTATATCACCGGTCCATGCCTCAACAGCTCTACGCCAAATCTGAGATCTCACCATATGCCGTTTCCATGGAAACGCATCCCTCGCCATAAAACATGATGTCGCTATAAGTCCAATGGACACGGTCCAATCATCCCCCAATCTTCACTTGTATATCACCGGTCCATGCCTCAACAGCTCTACGCCAAATCTGAGATCTCACCATATGCCGTTTCCATGGAAATGCAACCCTCGCCATAAAATATGATGTCACTATAACTCCTATGCAAATGTTCAAAGAGTGCTCAAACTTCACATGTGTGCTAACAGTCCAGCCGTGAAGACATCTACGTGCCAGTTTTGAGATTTCTTCAAATGCCATTGCCATGGAAACACAATGCTCGCCATGAAACACGGTTTTCTCATAACTTCAGTGAAAATGCTCCAAACGCTCCAAAACTTCACAGGTTTGGTAACGATGCAGCCATCAACGCATCTAAGTGTATTATGGGGTGTCATCAAATGCCGTTACCATGGCGACAGATCATTCGCCATCAAGTTAGTTCAGAAGTTTGCAGTTCAAATATGTTGCTGCTTTTCCAAGCCTTTTTACTTTCTTTTCTTCTCTCATCATACATTCAAGCCCCCTGTGTTCATGTATCATTTCAATCTAAATTCTTCACTTTCTTCTTACACATTACATTTCAGCATAGCAGTTTAGTGTCAGCTTTTCAGCATAAAGCATTCCCACTAGCAATTTATTCAGGAATTGCATTCTCTAGTTTCAATTGATGTTGACACCATCTCACAACACTCCTAACATAACATTACTTTCTGAAGCACAATTTAAAAATGTATGCTGTTTCAAATCTCAAATTAGATCTATTGTCCATCTATATTTTGATTATTATTTAATGGAAACTGTCCATAATCAAAGAGTCATTCAAAGTCAATCAAATAATTATTTCGCTCCAGGGCAATCTGATGTAGAGTTTCAAAATAAAATACTTTTGAAATCTCATATATGGGCTATCATCCCTCTGTTTTTATACAAGAATAAATAAAAAAAACTGTCAAATCATCAAAGACTTATTTCACTCCAGGGTGATAGCAGGAGACCCCATCTAGTCACTCAGAGAGAATCAGGACAATCTGATGTAGAGTTTCAAAATAAAAGACCTTTGAAGTCTCATATATGAGCTATCATCCTTCTGTTTGTATCCAACAGTTAAAATGTTCGAATTACATTGAACCAGAATTTCCCCCCTTTTTTCTTTAACAGTGAAGAAAATTGGATATGTTAATGATATATTGACCGCAAAACTCAAAATGTCCCGATTCTAATTTTGAAAATCTGGTCACCTTACTATAAAGGAACTACAGCACGGTCACACGACTTCACGTCACCACCGCTAAGATAAAGGAGGTTAATGTTGGCCGTGATGACATTCAGTCGTCTAACTAAGACACTTGTTCGCACCATCTGTGTTTAAATTCACGGGTGGGGTATTCACTGACGTATTTTGTCGTAGAACCAACCAAAAGCAATTTGTAATAAGCTGTCTAACGTTGGCTTTTTTATATTAAATAAGTGGAATTGCCGTCTTTGTCCAGCACAGTGATTGAGAGAGGGGGTTAAGCTTTTAGCTCGTCTCAAACAAGCCCTACGTCCCAAGTTGTGGACCAACGTAGTTATTACGTTTTACATTGCACAAAAAAACCACTCACACCTACGCTGTCATTGGAGGCAGTCGCAATTTCTACAGGCTCGCACTTACCTGTTAGCATCTGGCATTCTGTTAGCATCTGTTAGCATCTAGCAGCATCTAGCTCTCCTGCTTACAAACTTTTAGCCATCCCTACTTATACAAGTAGTAGTTTTAGTTGTCTGAGATCTGCCGAGGCCTACTCCCACCTGTCGAGTGCGGCTGTACTGAGGTGTTTTTCCTCCAGAGACGTCGCGAAGAGACGGAGCGGCTCCACCTGTTGCTGCATGCGATCTGCGATTTACGGAGGCCTGCTCGTCGCGAAGAGACGGAGCGGCTCCACCTGTTTGCTGCCTGCGATCTGCGATCTACGGAGGCCTGCTCCCACCTGTAGAGTACGGCTGTACTGGAGAGGTTTTTACCCCAGAGTTGTCGCGGAGAGACGGAGTGGATCCACGCTTCGGGCTTGGCCTGCTTCCACCGGGATTTTACCACCGCTGGGGCCTGCTTTCCACCTGTCCTGGTATGGCAGAGGCCTGCTTTCACCCCGGGGATACCACGGAGGGACCGGAGCGCTTCCACGCTGCTGTTTTCGCCTGTCCTTTGCTGCTGTGCTGATTTTGCTCCAGGAACATCGCGGATACTGTGTGCTGGTCTGGGAAAATGGCCCATATCGGGATTCTGCTGTGCCTGTTAACTGTTTTGGACTATGAGAAGATCTCTAGTCATTCTGAGAAGACTACTGGATTCAGGTCTGTTCTGCCACCCGCAGTGGGCATCCTCTTACACAAACAATTACCGGTTGCCTTGTCACAGTCAATCTGCTTGACAAAATATGTTTGTCTTTTTTATTTTCCTGCGATGATGGTTCTTCACGACTGCTTCTTAAGCTCTAATCACACTCTCGCAGACTTTTCCGGTGATTCTAAAGTAGATGACGGTGTATTTGTGTCGTTTAAGAGGAAAAGATGCCTGGGTTTGTTGTTATTACTGTCAGGAAATGTACAACCTAACCCTGGTCCGCCCAGTCGTAATAGTCAGATCGCTATTCCTGCTGATTTTAAAGCTAGGTCTGGGTTGGGCTTCATCCACTTGAATGTGCGCAGTCTGTTAGGTAAACTAGATTTTGTCCGTATCTGGGCTCGACTGACGCTGACGTCATTGTTTTATCTGAAACATGGCTAAACAAGTCTATTCTGGCCTCTGACATTGCCTTAAATGGTTTTAATGTGTATCGTACCGACCGGCCTAATAAAGGTGGTGGCGTTGCCATTTATGTTAAAAATAAGTTCAGTGTAACCACATTAGTTTCCAAATCGATCAGTAAGCAATTGGAATTTTTAGCCATAAATATAGAAGTGGCAAAGGGTCAAAGGTCATGGTGGTGGGCCGCTACAGACCCCCCTCAGCTGGCAAAGACTCCTTGTCTTCACTAGCAAATCTTTTATCACAACTAGACTACAAGGAAATAGTGCTGCTTGGAGGTTTGAACTGGGACTGGTTAACTGCAGTGTCAGAGGATTTTAAAAACCTTTGTATCTCATTGAATGTTACTCAGATTGTTGACAGTCCTACTCGCCCTAACATTAAGTCCCCTAATAAATCCTCCCTAATTATCTCATTTTAACTAATGTTCCCCATAAATATTCTTCTGTGGGAGTATTTGAGAATGATCTGAGCGATCACTGTGTTGTAGCCACAATCAGGGACACTAAGGTCCAAAAGGTTAAACCTCGCATTATCATCAAGAGAGACATAAAACATTTTGTGGAGCAGGGTTTAGTTCATGATCTGTTTGGGTTTGATTGGGGTAAAATTGATCTGTGTGCTGATGTGGAAACCGCATGGTCTTATTTTTATCTTGGTGTTATGAGATTGATAGACATGCACCCTGCGTACATTTAGAGTGAAGGTACGAGACAATCCTTGGTTTCCTGCTGAGCTGTCTAGTCTCCTTCATGAGAGAAACCAGGCCTGGGCAAAGGCTAGGAGATCAGGCTCAGAGGTAGAGTGGCTGCGTTTTAGGCAGCTAAGGAATAGCTTCACTTCACATGTCAAAAGTGCAAAGTCGAAGTACTATTTGTCAGTTACCACAGAAAACCTAAATAATCCTAGGAAATGTTGGAAAGCAATAAAATCGATATCCACCGGTGAGATCCGTAATGAGCTACCTCCGTGCCTTACCACAGCATCTGGCTCTATATCGGACAGGGCTCTATGCTCAATTGCTTTAATGAGCATGTTGTGTCCTGTGGCTCTCTGCTTGATTCTGTCACTAACTCTGCTTCTGTAAACACCACAGTCTGTGACTCTGAACAACGTGGTCTGGAAAACCCTTTCAGTTTTACTCCTTTTACTGTTGATGTTGTTCATGAAGCCTTATCTAAGCTAGATCCTAGGAAACCGGCCGGCCCGAACAACGTAGAACCTTTCTTTTTAAAGATAGAGCAGATTTTATTGCTCCACCTCTCACTTCTCTTTTTAACCTCTCCCTCAGCACGAACACAATTCCAAAAGTATGGAAGTCTGCTTATGTCTTGCCTCTACTAAAAGGAGGGGAGGCAACTATTTTAAATAACTATAGGCCAATTTCTAAATTGTCAGTTCTGGCTAAGGTGCTCGAACGACTTGTGAGTGAACAGGTAAAGGAGTTTTTATGTATAAATGACATCCTGTCTAAACATCAGTCAGGCTTCAGAAAGAAACACAGCACCATCACTGCCACGATGAAAGTGGTAAATGACATTACTAGTATTTTAGATAATAAGCAGAGTTGAGCAGCTCTGTTTGTTGACCTTTCCAAAGCGTTTGACACCGTTGATCATCACATCTTAAAGCAGAGGGTACTCAGTATTGGCATATCCAGCCATGCAGTGGGTGGTTTGAGAACTACCTCTCTGAAAGGTCCCAATGTGTTCACTTTGATGGACTGTCTTCTGAGTGGTTAAACATCACTAATGGTGTTCCTCAAGGCTCTGTTTCAGGCCCACTTTTATTCTCCATCTACATCAACAGCTAAGGTGATAATGTGGATGAAGCTACTTCACATTATGCGGATGATACCGTGATGTATTGTGCAGGTCCCTCCATTAAAGAGGCTGGTGTTAAATTACAGGCTGTTTTTAACACTATTCAGACTCAGCTCTCTGAACTAAAGCTTCTTTTAAATGTGGATCAAACCAAGGTAACGCTCTTTCTAAAGCTAAACAGACTCCAGAGCCTGTTTTAGATATTGTAACTACGCAAGGAACAAAACTTGAAGTTGTTGCCTGTTACAAATACCTTGGTATCTGGCTTGATGATTGTCTCTCTTTTAAACTTCAGGTCACTAATCTGCTTAAAAAACCAAGGGTTAGGCTAGGTTTCTTCTACAGGAACACGTCCTGTTTCTCGCTTGAGGCCAGGAAAAGGCTCTGTGACCTTTGACCTGTGCTGGACTCTGGGGATCTGGTCTATATGAATGCACCTGCCCATTGCCTGGTCAAGTTAGATGCTGCGTATCACAGCGCTCTGAGATGTGTGACAGACTGTAAAGCATTAACCCTTCACTGTACCCTGTATGCCAAGGCAGGTCTGCCTTCACTAACTGTACGGAGGCTCAGTCACTGGTACATGTTCATTTATAAAGCCATGTTGGGTAAACTACCTTTTTATATCTGCTCTCTGATCTCTCGACGAATTGAAAGTACGTATTGCCTGAGATCTCATGATGTTGTTTTACTAAATGTGCCAAGTGCTAGGACTGTCTTAGGGAAGAAAGCTTTGAGATGTGCAGCTCCACTCACTTGGAACAGTCTGCAAAGCTGTTTGAAACTGAGCACTTTGGTTCCCCTGCGTCACTCTGAAACTCGCTGGGTGCCGTGCTGTTTGATACTCAAGGTACCTGTCACTGTGAGTAGAGTTTTGTAAACTGTACCCTGTACATTATGTTGTATGTCATCCTTATTGTTGTTCTGTTGTTTTTATGTTACATGTCAGGTCACCCTGAAGAAGAGATGTTTTGATCTCAAGGGGCTTCACCTGGTTCAATAAAGGCTACAAACAAACAAACAAGCTGCCAGTCAGATTACATTAGAGGCCGTAACGAGGACACAACGGGTATTTTCCCGCGGGACACAAAGAGCTGTCTCTGTGTGTTTTACTCATAATGAGTAATATTGCACAATGACCAAGAAAGACGGATGATTGTAATATAATTAAATGTCTCTGAGGATCATGTCCATCCCGAATAAGTGAAAGATTGGGTTTTTTTAGTTAATTAAATGTGTGCTCTTTCATGAATGTTAATTGGCTGTCAGTCACACTGGATGCGCTCATGAAGGGAACAGATGCTGGCCAGTGGCCCACAGCGCTGCACACTCCTCGTTTAGACTCAAAACCAAACCTCATCCAGCTAGATGGATAATCGATGTTTTTGCATCCATTCTCAGACAGTTTGAACCTTTCTATGCGGTGCGTGGTCGAGGATCTCTTTATTCTGACCTTAAGGGCTACGAGGGCTGTTTATGTCTGTTTTACATTAACTTGACATTGCCTTCTCAGAACCTCCCATTCCAAACAACAAGATATTTGTGATTGGCAAATGACCTTTAATGAATTTACAATGAGCTCCACGGAGGAAAAAGGACGGTGATAAAAGCAGCTTCACAGCTTCATGTTCACTGAGATGCTGCCTCTGTCTGTACGTGCTTCATCATATCTACATTAATGTTATATTAATGTTTCACCAGCTGGATCCAGGTCAGTTTTTCCTCATGTTCACTGAGATGCTGTCTCTGTCTGTACGTGCTTCGTCATATCTACATTAATGTTGTATTAATGTTTCACCAGCTGGACTCAGGTCAGTTTCTCCTCATGTTCACTGAGATGCTGTCTCTGTCTGTACGTGCTTCATCATATCTACATTAATGTTGTATTAATGTTTCACCAGCTGGATTCAGGTCAGTTTCTCCTCATGTTCACTGAGATGCTGCCTCTGTCTGTACGTGCTTCATCATATCTACATTAATGTTATATTAATGTTTCACCAGCTGGACTCAGGTCAGTTTCTCCTCTTGTTCACTGAGATGCTGTCTCTGTCTGTACGTGCTTCATCATATCTACATTAATGTTATATTAATGTTTCACCAGCTGCATTCTGGTCAGTTTCTCCTCATGTTCACTGAGATGCTGTCTCTGTCTGTACGTGCTTCATCATATTTACATTAATGTTATATTAATGTTTCACCAGCTGGACTCAGGTCAGTTTCTCCTCATGTTCACTGAGATGCTGTCTCTGTCTGTACGTGCTTCATCATATCTACATTAATGTTATATTAATGTTTCACCAGCTGGACTCAGGTCAGTTTCTCCTCTTGTTCACTGAGATGCTGTCTCTGTCTGTACGTGCTTCATCATATCTACATTAATGTTGTATTAATGTTTCACCAGCTGGACTCAGGTCAGTTTCTCCTCATGCTTCGTGTTCACATACAGTCCATGGTTCACTGTGATTATCTTTCTGCCTTTTTCTGATTCATTATAATACAAAAAATAAATGTACTTTATATTAATGCTGTATATATTATTGTTATATAAATTGAAGTTAATGTTGAAATAGGTGGAGTCAGGTCTGTTTCTCCTCATGTTTCTCGTGTTTCGTGTTCACATACATTCGATGGTTCACTGTGTCGATGCATAATGTTATTAATGTTTCCCCAGCTGCATTCAGGTCAGCTTCTCTTCTTCCTTCGTGTTCCTTGTGATGATGTTAGTTCAATATTTCACTTATAAATGTTATTTTGAAGTCATATGTATTAATGTTCTTTACACTGTGATGTGTCTGCTTCTTGATGAATAGGTGGATTCTGGTCAGTTTCTCTTTAAGTTCCCTGTGAGGATGTTTCTGTGTGTTCATGATTAATTATATATAAATATCCTTTAAATTGTCGGTAATGACATTATGTGTGTATGTTACTGTTATGTAATAACATGATTGTTCAACAGGTGGATTCAGGTCTGCTTCTCCTCATGTTTCGTGTTCATTGCGATGATGCTTTCGCCTGTTTCTGATTCATGATAGATATTTATCATTGACTTATGCATTAATGTTAAAGCAGATATTTTAGTATCTGATTAATTAACTGTGAATTCATATTCTATGAATACACGTTTTAAATATGAATGTTAAATAAATGTGTGTTCTAAATATTCCAGTTTAATTTTTCCTACTGTATATGTCAATGTGATATAAACTAATGTTATATTCTTTATTTAAATGTTTTCATAAATAATGTCAACAGGTTGGTTAGCTCTGACTTATTGCTGTTGTTGTTGTTGTTGACCTGAGGTCACAGCGTGTTGTTTGTTGGGGTCTCCTCATGACGTCAGCAGGGTTTAACGTGACCTCGTCCCTGACGCTGGTCGGTTTCTCCTCGCTGTCTGGCCACAGCTCGCTCTTATTCTTCGTGTTTTTGTTTCTGTACCTCTTCGTGTTGTTCAGTGACTCTCTGGTGATTTATATCATCTGTTCGCAGCGAGCTCTTCACCGGCCCATGTTTGCCTTCGTGGCATCAGTTCTGCTGAACTCTCTCACAGCCAGTACCGTGTTTTATCCCAAACTTCTGTCAGACCTGTTGCTGTCCGGCGCCGGCTTGGTGCAGGTGTCCCGGACTTTGTGTCTGTGCCAGGGTTTCTTTGTTTCCTCTCTTGGTGGATCTAGTTACATGCTGTTGTCGGCCATGGCCTTTGACCGCTACCTGTCCATCTGCCACCCGATGCACTACGCTGTGCTGGTAACTCCTGCCAAGGTGGTGCTGATGCTGCTTCTCTGCTGGATGCTGCCCTTAATTGGGGGGGGAGTCACAACGCTTCTGGCGAGCCGTTTACCGCTCTGCAGGGCGCAGATCAACAGGGTCTACTGCATTATCTACAGCATTGTGAGCCTGAGCTGCGGTGGTGCTGAAGCGCAGCTGAGTGGAATATTTGGTCAGCTGATCAGAGCAGTTGTCATATTCCTGCCTACCGCCTTCGTGCTCTACTCCTACGCTAGGATCCTCTTCATCTGTCTGCGGCGCTCACGTAGCTTCAGCAGCAAAGCTCTACAAACCTGTCTTCCTCACCTGCTCGTCTTCTTTAACAATTCCATCAGCGTCTGCTTAGATCTGCTGCTCCGCCGCCTGCAGAGCAACAGAGAATCTGACTCCACCCTCATCACCTCCATCCTGATGATTCTAGTACCCACTGTACTGAACCCCGTGGTGTACGGACTGAAGTTAAAGGAGGTGTTCACGCATGTGAAGAGGCTGCTGAGGTGTCGCAGAGACAGCTGACCCCAACACTGTTTGATTGCTGTGGAGGCTATTTTTATATAACATTAGAAAGACAGATTCTTATTATTACATTATACGCTTATTGTGCTAATTGTATGTTGCTGTGACTTTGGGATAAATAGACGTTTTTAGCTTGCAATACGAAAGTAGCAAGATCAGGTGAGACACTGGAAGAATAGAAAGAGGCAGTCAGAACAGGACATCGCTCCGGCCTTGAGCTTCGGGTGAGCTCCACTCCCACACACAGCTAGGAAGCAGCGTAAATGGAGGATTCCACTATCTGTCAGCAAAGCAGCTTTAGCAAAAACAAATGACGTATGATGGCGACAGAGTAGGGAGGGACTTCCACAGGCCGGCTGAATGCTGATTGGAGGATTGTGTTGCCAGGAGACTTTTTTCTAAGTCTGTGCACCAACCAAAGAGAACCAAGTCTAAACCACGGTATATCTTCAGCTAGTCTTGACCAATCATAAATGTACGGGCAACGCCCTGTGTGATCAAATGTATTGACGCACGAGTTTCGGGACTCTTTCCGGAAATAGACAGACAGATTACAGCCTTTGCTGCCTGTGATTTCTGTGACCGGACGGAGTCCTTGGACAAGTGAAAATATATATGTTGCTCTCTTATAATAAATAGTTAAACTTAGAAGTTGTTTTGTCTTTCCTGGAATTTTGAACACAACAGCGCCTCAGTCCCGCTGTATTCCCCTCTATTGCCCCTTTCACACCAACGCATTTTCAGCTCCGGCTCCGGCTCGGAGCTGGAGCTGAAAAGTGCCAGTTTTTTCCTGTTCACACCGCAGCGGCGCCGCCTTTTATCTCCGGAATCCGGTTCACTTCCAGCTCCAAAAAATTGTCGGTCTAGAGGCAAGAGCTTCGGAGCTAAGAGGTGGCGTCGCTTACGTCTCCCTTACGTTGAGGCGTGCAGGAAACTAAACCCACCTCCCCTGAACATGAGTCGACTGTCATGCCTGCCTACAAGCAGTAGTGCTTATAAACACACTTTATAAAGTCAGGCAACACTAACCAGGCTTCGTGTGATTCTGTTTATTTGTACCTTACTTTGACCATCCGTTCACTGTTATTGACCATTGTGGAGAGCAGGCAGACGTTTTGTATTATAGCAGCTATCGGATGGAATCAATACATGGGCTGGACAGGTTGTCGTGTCCGACTATCACAAGTAGAATCATAATAAAAATACGCCGGTAAAATGTGCCTGTAGAAAACGGTTTATGCCACAATAGGATAGCAATAGCAAGTAGTCAGTTTAGCTTCGGTTGCTATGCTAACATCACCCATTGTATACCAGAGAAACTTTCATAACAGTGTTGTGATGCCAAACAGCGTCAATTCAGACTGACACACATGCACTTAAGGGGAACTGGGGATATTTATCAGCTGCTTGTGTGACAGTCAGACAGTGAATACTTTAGAGCGGCCGCTGCAGTGTGAGCTAACCGGGAGCTAACGGGATAATAAACTCCTGTGGAAGAGCAGCCAGCACTGCAGCGGTCGGTAAATGCTGCAGAAACACATTAATAAACAATGAACCACGGCACTCTGAACAAAAGAATAACTTTGGAGAAGTCGTTATTTAATTTAATCTGGCTTCGTGTGATTAAAAGCAACACGATCATCGACCCGACGCAGTTCCCGTTGTTGTGAGCGCCGTAACGCCGTTGGGGAGCAAATCAGCGATGGTGACATCATGACACAGCAGCGGAAGCACCAGTCGGGCTCTGGGCGGTGTGAACAGAGCGGGAGCAGAAAAGGGAAACCGGAGCTGAACCAGAAAAGCTCTAGCTCGGAGCTAGAAAGGGAAAAGCGCTGGTGTGAAAGCCGCATAAGAGCTGATAAGCCATCCAATTTGAAGTTGGAGCTAAACTGGTTGGATTCTGACAGTGAGAACAGAGCAAGGGGACATTTTCCATGATTAAGTTTAGACCCTGACTCTGAGGAGATTCTGTCCATACTAAAGAATGGCTTTTATGTTATTTATTCCATTAGAAATGTGTTTCACGTCTCCAGATAATCCATAAAAAATACTTTACATTTTTAAAAATGGGTTAACAGAACAAAAAATTAAAGATAGGTTTCTTACATTATTCAAATGTATGAATGTATTTGTGCTCTGACATGTGACACAGTAAAGTTGGTGTATAATGAGCTCCATGGAGGACGAAGGATGGTGATAAAAGCAGCATCACAGCTTCATGTTCACTGAGATGCTGTCTCTGTCTGTACGTGCTTCATTATAATCTATATTAATGTTATAACCAGGGGTGCACATAACTTTTTGTTAACATGTACATGGGTCCACCCACAATCATGGTCACACACTTGACCTCATCATCACCACTGGGTGTACCCCAGGGATCTATCCTGGGCCCAATACTATTCAGCCTTTATATAAATGACTTGCCCTCAGTGTGCACTGGATGTGAGGTGCAAATGTACGCTGATGACACTGTCATTTATGTCCATGCAAAAACCAAGGCCCAAGCTGCGGCCAAATTAAATGATGCAATGGTTCATGTAAATCAATGGCTTAATGACTCACAGCTATATCTGAATGTTAAGAAGACAGTCTGTATGTTTTTTAGCAAGACCAACACTGTATCACACTGTGAACCCAAGGTCTATATGTCTGGGGAGGTCATTCAAACAGTTATACATTTCAAATATCTAGGCATTATCCTTGACACTACTCTATCCTTCAATAAACAAGTGAGAAAGGTAATGCAAATAACTAAATACAATCTAGAACATTTTAGATATATAAGGAACTGTTTGACAACACCTGTTGCAAAACTCTATATGACTGCCATGATCCTTCCCCACCTAACATACTGTATGACCAGCTGGACCCAGGCGAATAGCACAACATTAAGGCCTATCCTGTCACTTTACAAGCAAGCTATACCACCATTGCAAAATCCTGAACAAACATAACCTGCTCAGCTGGGAAAATATATTAAAACACACTGATGCATCTCTCATTTTTAAAATTCTAAACGGCAAGGCACCCCCACCACTCTGCACTTTTATACAACAGAAAAATTCAAACAGCAGAACCACAAGGTCTGCCCCTAAGAGGGGACTGTGTAGTCCCTCTTAGGACATGTCCCCACCACTTTTAAAAATCCCGTTTGTGCCCCCCCCACTTTACAAATATGTTTATTTAATTTTTTTAACGCAAGCCGTCATCACCATGGAGGAGCACACAGCCTCTGTGAGTGAGCGAGAGAGAGAGAGAGTCTCTCTCTCTCTCTCGCTCACTCTCTCTGTCTCACCTTTATCTATTAAATATAGTTGTAAAAAATAAAGTAAGAAATCATTCCAATGTGTATTATAGGACACTAAAAAAACAAAACAGTTAAAAAGAGTGATTAGTAAAATATGCATAAATAAAAAGAAAGAATACTAACTTGGTAACATTAGATAAGATTAAACAAGTTTAAATGATTTGTTATTGGTTGTGATCATATTCTAAAGATGTGTTGATCATTGAAAAGTATACAGCTCCCTTTCATCTGAGTGTTGAGAGCTGTATCCATCAATTCATTTTGTGCTCGAAGTGCACCAGATTGACCCCGGACCCCAATAGAGGATGTGAGATCCATCCATAAATAAAGCAGGTTAACATAATTAAATTGCAGTGAACCTACTGCCAGCATTACAAACATATTAATCAGGCGTTTTAACACTTTTTTCCATGAAAATGATTTTTATTCACTATCATGGGGCTATATAAATCAAATTCCGGGTAATTAGGAGCACAATTGTGCCTTTTACTATTTAAATGTATTTGTATTATATATTTTTGGGCTATTAAAGTGACATTTCTGGGTGACTTTATCAGTTTATGGAGCTTAGCCCACAATTCCCAGAGGTTTCAGGCCAAATTTGGGAGCTCATAGGCGGCCTGCCATGCACCCCCACCCGTGGAAAGCAGAAAAAAGTAAAGAAAACGGTCAATTATATCTTAAAATAATCAAAAATGAAGTTAAAAAAAATTCTCGAAAAAACGAGGGGCTCCAAAAAGCTCAAGTCTTCGGCACTTCGGGCGGAAGCCCCGGACACTTTTCCACTCCCCCGTTACATTTTACAAGGGAGAGGGGAATCGAGACCTCCCTTCCTCCGTCAAAAAAATGCATTCATGTTTTTCAAGCTACAATCCACATGATATCTGAAACCCGGTTTTTGAGAGGACTCAGAAAAAAAACGGCTGTTTCACATCATGGAGGAATGCATGCACACCACCAGAACCAGAACCTCATGCCTCATGCTCTCCGTGGTGCTGAACCGGGGTTCAGCACCACAGAGAGTGCCTCCTTGCTCCCGCTGCTGCTTCTGCACACCTGTGCTTCTGCTGGTGACTCTCTGCGCATGGCTACCCCTGGGCACCTTGAGGTGTGTGCAGGGTCGGTGGGGCCCACGCCCACGGCCGACAAAAGCTTGGATCAAGGGCTGACTTTCAATAGATCGCAGCGAAGGAGCTGCTCTGCTACGTACGAAACCCCGACCCAGAATCAGGTCGTCTGCAAGTGATTTAGCACCAGGTTCTCCACAAACATGCGGTGGTCAACATGGTCCTAAGTAAGTGGGCTTGCATATGGTCCTGCTGTACACTCCATAACTTAGCATGAACTGGCGTTGATATATGGAGTAAGTGGGCTTGCATATGGTCCTGATGTACACTATATGGTCCTGCTGTACACTCAATAATAACTTAGCATGAACTGGCTTTGGTATATGGAGTAAGTGGGCTTGCATATGGTCCTGCTGTACACTCAATAACTTAGCATGAACTGGCTTTGGTATATGGAGTAAGTGGGCTTGCATATGGTCCTGCTGTACACTCAATAACTTAGCATTAACTGGCTTTTTTTACCCTCATCTACATTACACATCCTCCCACACTTGAGCACTCCTGACTCGGACTAAACTCCTCCATGCACACCACCAGAACCAGAACCTCATGCCTCATGCTCTCCGTGGTGCTAAACCGAGGTTCAGCACCACAGAGAGTGCCTCCCTGCTCCGGCTGCTGCTTCTGCACACCTGTGCTTCTGCTGGTGACTCTCTGCGGGTGGCTACCCCTGGGCACCCTGAGGTGTGTGCGGGGTCGGTGGGGCCCACGCCCACGGCCGACAAAAGCTTGGATCAAGGGCTGACTTTCAATAGATCGCAGCGAATGAGCTGCTCTGCTACATACGAAACCCCGACCCAGAATCAGGTCGTCTGCAAGTGATTTAGCACCAGGTTCTCCACAAACATGCGGTGGTCAACATGGTCCTAAGTAAGTGGGCTTGCATATGGTCCTGCTGTACACTCAATACATTATTGACAATATGGAAGCCCACTTCTCAATATTATTAATAATTCCAAAATAATAATAATAGTTTTTATAACTTGTAGATCCCACATCTCAAAATTGAAGCCCACTTGCCTGGGGGGTTCCCACTGCAGGACTCCCACATCTCAATATGGAAGCCCACTTCTCAATATTATTAATAATTCCAAAATAATAATAATAATAGTTTTTATAACTATTAAATATGCACCCATATTGACTTGGGTCACATATAACAATGAATTCAAGGAACTCAATATTTGATGCCAAGGGCGGGATTCGTAAAAGCTTATTGAACAAAAGTATCATATATAGACTCCACTATAAAGTAAAAAGACATTTCTCTATCGTTTTGGCGATCAAAATTGACAAGAAAACACATCAAATCACATCTACAAATCAATACGAAGCTGATGAAACCACTTTCAGACTCCTGAACGCGTGTTTACACATTTTAAAACGTAGCAATGGCTTTTCACATCACACCATTGTGTGATATATGATTAATATGATTAATATGATGAAATTAATGTGTATAATGTTTTTAAATGTTCCCAATGATTGTTCTTATAATGTTTCTTAAATGTTTTTGTATAAATGTATTTGTTCTGCTATATAATATGGAGAGTCTGACAGGAGTTTCGAACCCCTGTCACCCGTGTAGCGACCTGGATCGCCTCAAGCTTATAGCTGTATAGTCTATTATAAACATTCTGAACGGCACATTTACCTGTGTTTTCCACCATCAAAATGTACAAACGACACATCAAATCACATCTACAGATGACGACGAAGCGAATGGAATTACTCGCAGACTCCTAGTGTGTGGAAATTGAGACGTGAGATCTCTCACATTTCTGGGCTAATCAGAAATGTAAATAGTGCTCAAACAGAAAAACTAGACACGCTAGGAGTCTATGGAGTACTTCCATTCGCTTCGTCTTGATCTGTAGATGTCATTTGAGGCATCGTTTGTCCATTTTGATGGTGGAAAATAAAGGGAAATGTATTTTGCTCATTGTAATTGTTAAAGTGAAGCTGAAAGTGACGTCACTGTTGAGAAACGGAGAGAGCAGGGGAGAGAGATTTCACCTCTCGATGTATACACACTATGAGTCTGGCAGTACGTCCATTCGCTTCGTTTTCATCTGTAGATGTGAATTGATGTGTCGTTTGTACATTTTACTGGTGGAAAACAAAGCTAAATGTCTCGTTACTCTATTGACGAATCTATAAAGCACACTTATTCTCCATAAGCTCTCAGCGCCACTTGTGGGACATTGAGATAAGCACTGGTCCGGTAGGTTCAGTAGGTTCGAAACCCACCCGAAACTAGTAGTCAAAATAGAATTATTATAATATATATTATAGATATTATAATATATTATACTATATACATATTGTGGTGCACTTTTTTTTTATTCAAATATTGCTATATCTGCAATCAAAGTCAGTCCCTCTCAGTACTGGGTACTAGTTAATTCCACTATCCCCACTATATTTAAAAAATAAGTCATATATAAAAAAATAATTTAATAAAGTCTGAGTTAACTTTTTTGAGATCCATAGAAAAGGGGTGAAAATGGAAAAAAGTATCCGAAAATAGTGTCCCGTAAGGCGGGTAGAGTCCCTGACAACTCCCCTTACATTCTTCCAGAGTCAGAAAAAGTCTAAGTTAACTTTTGGAAGAACCATAGAAAAGGGGTGAAAATGGAAAAAATGTATCCGAAAATAGTGCCTCATATGCGGGTAGAGTCCCCTGACAACTCCCCTTACATTCCTCCAGAGTCAGAAAAAGTATGTTAACTTTTGGAAGAACCAGAGGAAGGGGTGAAAATGGATGAAATGTATCCGAAAATAGTGCCTCATATGCGGGTAGAGTCCCCTGACAACTCCCCTTACATTCCTCCAGAGTCAGAAAAAATATGTTAACTTTTGGAAGAACCAGAGGAAGGGGTGAAAATGGATGAAATGTATCCGAAAATAGTGCCTCATAATGCGGGTAGAGTCCCCTGACAACTCCACTTTCCTCACATTCCTCCAGAGACCAGTTCAGACTTTGAAGTCTTTGAAGAACCATACTGGGGGGTCTCCAGGCAACACATGTACCAGGGCCAGAGTGCACATGGAGCGGGGAGACATTCCTCCATGAAGTGAGGCAGCCGTTTTTCTTTCCTTTCAAAAACCGACTTCCGGTTTCCGATTTCGTGCAGACAGTAGTCTTTTACACCATCAAAATGGACAAACGATGCATCAAATGACATCTACAGATCAAGACGAAGCTAACCGAAGTGCTCACAGACTTCTAGCGTGTGAACAACGTGTGCAAAGTATCCGCAAACGGACCAGTGGCTGTGATTCTAGCTTTGCTGCTAGCGGTTAGCATTTTCAATGGAAAAATACATTGAAATGGCTGCCGTTAGCTTAGCGACTAGCGGTTAGCATAATATTAGTATTTCACACATTCACTGTACACCCTGACATAAATTATAATGTAACTCTCTCTTAATTCAACACAATTGTTTTATATTTAATAATTCCATAATAACTAAACCTATAATAATTAACTTAAAAGTATCCCTCTCTCAATTCAACTAATTTTAAATAATTTTCACATTTCCATTAAAAGATCTCAGGCAGGTATCGTACCCGGGTCCCCCAGAGCAAAGACCAACGCTTATCTCAGTATGACACAAGGCAGCTTAGAGAATACAGGGAAAAAAGGCTAGTATATATGCATATATTTCTCAGTATGTATATCAACGGGACATTTTCATATCTTTTCCGCCATCAAAATGTATAAACGACACATCAAATCACATCTAAAGACCAAGACAAAGCGAATGGAAGTACTGCCAGCATGTAAAAAATGTGTGTTTTACATTTAATAGTTACAAAATGAATAAACCTATTATACTAACTACCCTAAAATACTATAACACTAACTATACAATAATCAACTTCAAATATGGAGAGTCTGAGAAGACAACTTTCCACATATAATTATCTCTTGACTAAATATAAAAAATGTTGCATGCATGCCATACCATGGATTCGAAGTCGCGACCATCCGCACCAATGAGCAACCCTTATATCACTGCAACTGCACTGCTTAGAATCTGCCAGCCTTGTGGTGGGGGAGGGGAATAAAATGAAATGGCTCTTAGTACTGTGTACACGGTCGCAGGGTCCCCACATTTTGCAAGCGGGTTCCACACAAGTGCAACAACACACTCTCAAAGGCTCGGAGCGCCAAGCACATTTTTTTCAATTTTCTCATTCTTCTCCAGCAAAACCCTGTCTGACTCTACGAGTAAATCAGGATTTTGTGAGAAAGTTTGCCATTTGATTGAAAAAAGGTTCTGGGTGTTCTAGGGTTCCCATACTTCAGATCCCTGATCTGGGCCCTATTTAGGCCCTTTCTGGGCCCTGTGAAAAAATTATCTATTTATATCTCTTTTAGGATTTCACGTTTTTTTAATTAAAAGTATTTTATAGGAGCGAACGGTAGCAGCTGGATCCCTGAAATTCTACACCAATGTACTACATATAGCAGGGAATATTTGCAGTGAATATCAATTGCGTCACTCATATGCTTGAGTTTATATCAATGTTATGACACTGAAACGTGGTTTGTCCGATAGTGCTACTAATTCGTATCTTTTGATAACAAAGTCTGATCGGTTCGGGCTCAATTGCTATTCCCCACCTTTAATTATTCCGCATCCAATTCAGCCCTCCGTGCGTCTCTAGGACCTCAGGGGGCGGAGCTAGGGCAGTCAGACGTCAATGACAGTAATGCATGATGGCATTTGATTGAAAAAAGTTCTGGGTGGGCTAGGGTTCCCATATTTCAGATTCCTGATCTGGGCCCTATTTAAAGGCCCCCTGTGAACAAATGATCTCTTTAGCCCTTTTCAAAGTACTTTAAACACTCACGGAGCACTGCGGCTTCTCAAAAGGCCTTAACGGAAGGTTTTGTTACATTTTAAGCTGTAACCTTTAACATGTAGATGCACCAGAGGCATCCATTTGCATCTGCTCTCCAAGACGGTTAAAATGACATCAAGCTCAAAGCGGTCGGACCTTCCTTTGTGCTGTAAAGGGCACCGTACGGCATGCAAGCGTGACCTTTGACCTTTGGAGCTTTGTTACATTTCAAGCCGTAACCTTTGACATTAGGAGCAGCAGAGGCATCAATCTGCATGTACTCTTCGAGCCGGTTCTAATGAGAGCAAGCTCAAAGCGGTCGGAACTTCCTTTGTGCCGTCGAGGGTACTGTCGGCATTGCAAATGTGACCTCTGACCTCGGTTTTCACCTTGTCCGAGGTCGCAGAGTCCCCAAATGTTGCAAGTGGGTTCCACACAAGTGCAACAACACACTCTCGAAGTTTCGGAGCGCCAACCACATTTTTTAAATTTTTTTAATTTTCTTCCCATCTGCCAACACAAGCCTGTCGGATGCTAAGCTCCAGACAGCATTTTGTGAGAAAGTTTGACATTTTATTGAAAAAACGTTCTGGGTGGGTTACAGTTTACATACTTCAGATTCCTGATCTGGGCCCTATTTAGAGGCCCCCTGTGGAAAAATTATCTCTTTAGCCCTTTTCAAAGTACTTTAAACACTCACGGAGCACTGCGGCTTCTCAAAGGCCTTAACGGAAGGTTTTGTTACATTTGAAGTCGTAACCTTTGACATTTAGTCGCACCAGAGGCATCCATTTGCATCTGCTCTCCGAGACGGTTAAAATGACATCAAGCTCAAAGCGGTCGGACCTTCCTTTGTGCTGTAAAGGGCACCGTAAGGCATGAAAGCGTGACCTTTGACCTTTGTAGCTTTGTTACATTTCAAGCCGTAACCTTTGACATTAGGAGCAGCAGAGGCATCAATCTGCATGTACTCTTCGAGCCGGTTCTAATGAGAGCAAGTTCAAGGCGGTCGGACCTTCCTTTCCGCCGTAAAGGGCACAGTATGGCATGAAAACGTGACCTCTGACCTCGGTTTTTACCTTGTGGAAGGTCGCAGGGTCCCCATATTTTGCAAGCGGGTTCCACACAAGCTAAACAAGACACTCTCAAAGGCTCGGAGCGCCAAGCACATTTTTGGATTTTTTTTTCAATTGGCTCATTCTTCTCCAGCACCAGCCTCTCAGACTATACACGTAAATCAGGATTATGTGAGAAATTTTAAATGTTATTGAAAAAAAAATTATGGGTGGCTTTAAATTTCCATACTTCAGATTTCCAGACACCCCCCCCCCATAAGTATAAGTACATGGTACAAATATTTGGGAAGTGGGACCCCATATTGAGTTGACGGACACCCCCCACAACATTACAAATATTCGGTAAGTGGGACCCCATATTGTCGGACACCCCCAACCCTCCCCCATAAGTATAAGTACACAGTACGTTAATATTTGTTTAATATGTGGTAAGTGGGCTCTCATGTTGACTTTCTGCCACCCCCCCATGCAGTACAAGTACAACCCTATTAGAAGACCGCCACCTAGGGTCCAATAACATCACTTTGTCTGGTTCTTTTTATTTTTATTTCTACCGGGGGCACTACCCGGTCCTGGGTGCCCCACGACGGCCATTGTCCAGCCGTTCCCCCCCCCAACTCGACCGTATATTAACGGATGTTGTCCATTTTTGCTGCGTTCTTCTCCTCTCACCTCACTGATCGAATGGCAAACGCAACCCGCCATCAGAGGGCCTCCGCCGGCCCGGCCTCGTGCCGGTGCTCTGGCGGTCAGTTCCTCCGAACTGCGAGTTCTTCTCCTCTGACCTCACTGATCGAATGGCAAACGCGACCCGCCGTCGGAGGGTCTTCTCCCCCGGTCCACGTGCCGGTGCTCTGGCTGTCGGTTCCTCCGAACTGCGGGTTCGACTCTGATGGCCGGGAGGGTGTGCTGCGTGGGGTAACCCTGCATGTCTCTTACTTTCCAGGCCGACAGATATGAAGCGTTTCCAAGACGAACCGTCTGACTCAGGGGTCCCACCACGGGTTCCGCAGCGGGGTGAAAGTTCCACCTCCCCACTTCACCGCGGAGTGCCAGGCAAACATCAGTTTCTCTAAACCTCCACTGTTGCATAGCGGCCTTAGTCGGCTGCAGCATTCAGCAATTGGCCTTGCTCCGGGCACCAGTTCCCTCGGGGACCACGGCTCGGTGGCTTCACATGATATAGGGTCGGCCCGACTTCATCACAGGCTACCTGTTTGATCCTGCGTAACAACCACATATGCTTGTCTGCAAAGAGGGAACTGCTTGGTCCTGCCCTGGTGTTCCTCTACAGCTAGTGTCCAGCCGTCAGCTGTGCTATCAGCACATTTGACCCGCCATCGGAGGGCCTCCTGCCCGGGTCCACGTGCCGGTGCTTGGCGGTCGGAAGAATGATATTTTGTAGGACATGATGGAGCTCAGGAGTCTGCACTTTGAAGCTCCTGGAGCAGACAAAGATATGTGTATTTGCCTGAATTATGTAAATAAACAAAGAATGATATTTTACAGGACATGACAGCGATAGGTGTATTTTTATAGCTTTTTGGAAATACACCAAATGTGATATTGCAGGGCAATACGGAGCTCATATACCCATGTGATGTTGTGCAGTACATTACTGAGCTCATTTAACGACATGGAGGACCAGGGGCACTAAGGGGCACTAAGGTCTTACCCGGATGTCCTTATGTGTTTAGTCAGAGTGAGAGTGCTTGAGTTTGGGTACACTGTTTTGCCAGGTTCACCCACCCGTGGAAAGACGAAATATGACACAACAGTTAAAGTTTGAACCTCCAGCACAGGGGGGGTGCCGTGAAGAAGGCCGAATATGGATGCTGATGGGCGGACGGTAAAGCACCGCAAAATCCACCCCCCTTTTAGGGTGTCCAGGGGCATGAGGTTCTGTAGGGTGTGAACATCTGGGTTTAGTCCGTGGGGGAGTGGTTAAGTCCGGGGTCCCAGGGTCTCACGGTGTGCGAGGTTATGGAAGTGCGCATGTTAGGAAGACATGCTGGAGCGGCTTAGTCCGTCCTTTGGGGATCTGTGAAGGGCCACAGAGAGGTGGTTTTTGCGGTCTGTCTCCTGGAAGTGTGAACAAACCTGTTTTCCTTTTGCCTTTGCCTGTGAGTGTGAGACCCTGCTAACAGCAGTGAACCTGCTGCCAGCATTACTAACATATTAATCAGGCGTTTTAACACTATAGCCCACAATTCCTGCAGGTTTCAGGCCGAATTTGGGAGCTCATAGGCAGCCTGCCATACGCCCCCACCCGTGGAAAGAAGAAAAAAGTAAAGAAAACGTTCAATTATATCTTAAAATAATCAAAAAGGAAGTTAAAAAAAATTCTCCAAAAACCGACTAAGTGCCAACAGAGAAAGGGACCAACCTTTGGCACTTCGGGCCGAAGCCCCAGACACTTTTGCACTCCCGCGTTGCAACTTACAACGGAGAGGGGAATCGATACTTCCTCCATCAAAAAAAATCATTCATGTTTTTCAAGCTACCATCTGCACGAAATCGGAGAAATGTAAGGAGAGTTGCCAGGGGACTCTGCCCGCCTTAAGAGACACTATTTTGGGATACAATTTCTCCATTTTCACCCCTTTTCTCTGGTTGTCCAAAAATGAACTCAGACTTTTTCTGACTCTGGAGGAATGCAAGGGGAGTTGTCAGGGGACTCTAGCCGGGTTATGAGGCACTATTTTCGGATACTTTTTTCCATTTTCACCCATTTTCCCCGGTTCTCCAAAAACTTGATTCTGACTATTTTGCCTGTGGAGGAATGACATGGGAGTTGACAGGGGACTCTATCCGGGTTATGAGGCACTATTTTCGGGTACTTTTTTCCATTTTCACCCATTTTCCCTGGTTCTCCAAAAACTTGAATCTGACTATTTTGCCTGTGGAGGAATGATATGGGAGTTGACAGGGGACTCTATCCGGGTTATGAGGCACTATTTTCGGGTACTTTTTTCAATTTTCACCCATTTTCCCTGGTTCTCCAAAAACTTGAATCTGACTATTTTGCCTGTGGAGGAATGACATGGGAGTTGATAGGGGACTCTACCCGGGTTATGAGGCACTATTTTCGGATACTTATTTCCATTTTCACCCATTTCCCCTGGTTCTCCAAAAACTGGAATCTGACTATTTTGCCTGTGAAGGAATGACATTGGAGTTGACAGGGGACTCTACCAGGATTATGAGGCACTATTTTCGGATACTTTTTTACATTTTCACCCCTTTTTTATGGTTCTCCAAATAGTTAACTCAGACTTTTTTCTGACTCTGGAGGAATGTAAGGGGAGTTGACAGGGGACTCTACCCGCCTTATGATGCACTATTTTCAGATACTTTTTTACATTTTCACCCCTTTTGTCTGGTTCTTTTTCTTTCTATCCGGGGGCACTGCCCGGTCCTGGGTGCCCCCCCGACGGCCTTTGTCCAGCCGTTCCCCTCCCCTAACTCGACCGTATATTAACAGATTTTGTCCATTTTTGCTGCGTTCTTCTCTTCCCACCTCACTGATCGAATGGCAAATGCAACCCGCCATCAGAGGGCCTCCACCGGCCCGGCCTCGTGCCGGTGCTCCGGCGGTCGGTTCCTCCTAACTGCGGGTTCTTCTCCTCTGACCTCTCTGATCGAATGACAAACTCGACCCGCCATCGGAGGGTCTCCCCCGGTCCACGTGCTGGTGCTCTGGCTGTCGGTTCCTCCGAACTGCGGGTTAGACTCTGATGGCCGGGAGGGTGTGCTGCGTGGGGGTAACCCTGCGTGTCTCTTACCTCCCGGGCCGACCGATATGAAGCGTTTCCAAGAAAAACCGTCTGACTCAGGGGTCCCACCACGGGTTCCGCAGCGGAGTGGAAGTTCTACCTCCCCACTTCGCCGCGGAGTGCCAGGCAAACATCAGTTTCTCTAATCCTCCACTGATGCTGATGCTGCAGCAGCTGCAGCAGCATCATCGGAAGGAGTTCTACCGCCGTCAGATACCTCCGAAGAGTGAGATTTGGACACACCCTCTGATCCCCCTTTTTGAAAAGGGGAACCACCACCCCGGTCTGCCACTCCTTCGGTACTGTTTCCGAATTCCACGCAACGTTCATGAGACGTGTCAACCATGACAGTCCCTCAACACCCAGAGCCTTCAGCATTTCTGGGCGGATCTCATCCACCCCCGGGGCATTGCCACTGTGGAGTTGTTTGACGACCTCAGTGACCTCCGGGAGAATGGTGTTGATCCCCGTCATACTCCAGCTCTGCCTCTAACATAGAGGGCGGAGTTGTCGGGTTCAAGAGTTCCTCAAAGTGTTCCTTCCAATGCCCTAACACTCCATCAGTTGAGGTCAACAACGTCCCATCCTTACTGTACACAGCTTGGATGGTTCCCTGCTTCCCCCTCCTGAGGTGTCGGACAGTTTTCCAGAACAACTTTGGTGCCGCTCGAAAGTCCTTCTTCATGTCTTCTCCGAACTTCTCCCACACCCGCTGCTTTGCCTCGGCCACGGCTGAGGCTGCTGCCCTTTGGGCCTGTCGGTACCGTGCAACTGCCTCGGGAGTCCCCCGGGATAACAAATCCCTGAAGGCCTCCTTCTTCAGTCGGACGGCTTCCCTGACCACCGGTGTCCACCAGGAGGTTCGAGGGTTATTGCCCCTTGAGGCACCTAAGACCTTGAAACCACAGCCCCCCCCCCCCACACACACATTTAGCATGGTTTAAGAAACGGCCTCCATGTTACAGGACGGGTCGGGGGGTTCTCACTCTTCACACACACACACACACACACACACACACACACACACACACACACACGGTTTAAGAAACAGCTCTGTGTTACAGGACGGGTGGTTTGCAGACTCTTTGCACGGAGCAGCAACAAAATGAAGTCAACACATATCGACCCTGAATATAGTCCATGTTAAGAAGGAGAAAAGTTTTAACATATATGTAGTTTTTTGTAAACATATGACAAATATGTGAGGGTGATGAAGTCAGAGCATCGTCCTATGAGCCGGGGCCCAATGTAACCCCTCGGTGTATCTGACACCTGAACATATTACTAACATCAAACAAAGCACTGAATTAATCAAAGGAACGCTTTCAATATTTACTATTTTAAGATGATTATGTCTGTTTTACATTAACTTGACATTGCCTTCTCAGAACCTCCCATTCCAAACAACAAGATATTTGTGATTGGCAGATGACCTTAAATGAATTTACAATGAGCTCCACGGAGGAAGAAGGACGGTGATAAAAGCAGCTTCACAGCTTCATGTTCACTGAGATGCTGCCTCTGTCTGTACGTGCTTCATCATATCTACATTAATGTTGTATTAATGTTTCACCAGCTGGATTCAGGTCAGCTTCTCCTCATGTTCACTGAGATGCTGTCTCTGTCTGTACGTGCTTCATCATATCTACATTAATGTTATATTAATGTTTCACCAGCTGGACTCAGGTCAGTTTCTCCTCATGTTCACTGAGATGCTGTCTCTGTCTGTACGTGCTTCATCATATCTACATTAATGTTATATTAATGTTTCACCAGCTGGACTCAGGTCAGTTTCTCCTCATGTTCACTGAGATGCTGTCTCTGTCTGTACGTGCTTCATCATATCTACATTAATGTTATATTAATGTTTCACCAGCTGGATTCAGGTCAGCTTCTCCTCTTGTTTACTGAGATGCTGTCTCTGTCTGTACGTGCTTCATCATATCTACATTAATGTTGTATTAATGTTTCACCAGCTGGACTCAGGTCAGTTTCTCCTCATGCTTCGTGCTCACATGGTTCACTGTGGTCATCTTTCTGCTCAATGGTATATATATATTAATGTTTTAACATTCTGGTCTGCTTCTCTTCATGTTTACTGAGATTATGTTTCTCTGTTTTCATGATTGATCATATATTAACATTCTTTAAATGAATGTTATAAATATTAATGTTGTGTGTATATATTAACATTATTGTCTAAACAGGTGGAGTCAGGTCAGTTTCTCCGCCTGCTTCGTGTTCACTGTGATTATCTTTCTGCCTTTCTCTGATTCATTATAATACAAAAAATAAATGTACTTTATATTAATGCTGTATATATTTTTGTTATATAAATTGAAGTTAATGTTTTAACAGGTGGATTCATGTCTGTTTCTCCTCATGTTTCTCGTGTTTCGTGTTCACATACATTCGATGGTTCACTGTGTCGATGCATAATGTTATTAATGTTTCACCGGCTGCATTCAGGTCAGCTTCTCTTCTTCCTTCGTGTTCCTTGTGATGATGTTAGTTCAATAGTTCACTTATAAATGTTATTTTGAAGTCATATATATTAATGTTCTTTACGCTGTGATGTGTCTGCTTCTTGATGAATAGGTGGATTCTGGTCAGTTTCTCTTTAAGTTCCCTGTGAGGATGTTTCTGTGTGTTCATGACTAATTATATATAAATATCCTTTAAATTGTCGGTAATGCCATTATTGTGTGTGTATGTTACTGTTATGTAATAACATGATTGTTTAACAGATGGATTCAGGTCTGCTTCTCCTCATGTTTCGTGTTCATTGCGATGATGCTTTCGCCTGTTTTCTGATTCATGATAGATATTTATCATTGACTTATACATTAATGTTAAAGCAGATATTTTAGTATCTGATTAATTAACTGTGAATTCATATTCTATGAATACACGTTTTAAATATGAATGTTAAATAAATGTGTGTTCTAAATATTCCAGTTTCATTTTTCCTACTGTATATGTCAATGTGATATAAACTAATGTTATATCCTTTATTTAAATGTTTTCATAAATAATGTCAACAGGTTGGTTACCTCTGACTTATTGCTGTTGTTGTTGTTGACCTGAGGTCACAGCGTGTTGTTTGTTGGGGTCTCCTCATGACGTCAGCAGGGTTTAACGTGACCTCGTCCCTGACGCTGGTCGGTTTCTCCTCGCTGTCTGGCCACAGCTCGCTGTTATTCTTCGTGTTTTTGTTGCTGTACCTCTTCGTGTTGTTCAGTGACTCTCTGGTGATTTATATCATCTGTTCGCAGCGAGCTCTTCACCGGCCCATGTTTGCCTTCGTGGCATCAGTTCTGCTGAACTCTCTCACAGCCAGTACTGTGTTTTATCCCAAACTTCTGTCAGACCTGTTGCTGTCCGGCGCCGGCTTGGTGCAGGTGTCCCGGACTTTGTGTCTGTGCCAGGGTTTCTTAGTTTCCTCTCTTGGTGCATCTAGCTTCATGCTGTTGTCGGCCATGGCCTTTGACCGCTACCTGTCCATCTGCCACCCGATGCACTACGCTGTGCTGGTAACTCCTGCCAAGATGGTGCTGATGCTGCTTCTCTGCTGGTTGCTGCCTGTTATTCTAGTGGGAGTCACAGCGCTGCTGGCGAGCCGCTTACCGCTCTGCAGGGCGCAGCTCAACAGGGTCTACTGCGACATATACAGCATTGTGAGCCTGAGCTGCGGTGGTGCTGAAGCGCAGCTGAGTGGAATATTTGGTCTGCTGATCACAGCAGTTATCATATTCCTGCCTGCCGCCTTCGTGCTCTTCTCCTACGCTAGGATCCTCTTCATCTGTCTGCGGCACTCACGTAGCTTCAGCAGCAAAGCTCTACAAACCTGTCTTCCTCACCTGCTCGTCTTCTTTAACTATTCCATCAGCGTCTGCTTAGATCTGCTGCTCCGCCGCCTGCAGAGCAACAGAGAATCTGACTCCACCCTCATCACCTCCATCCTGATGATGCTAGTACCCACTGTACTGAACCCCGTGGTGTACGGCCTGAAGTTAAAGGAGTTGTTCACGCATGTGAAGAGGCTTCTGAGGTGTCGCAGAGACAGCTGACCCCAACACTGTTTAATTGCTGTGGAGGCTATTTTTATATAACATTAGAAAGACAGATTCTTATTATTACATTATACGCTTATTTTTGCTAATTGTATGTTGCTGTGACTTTGGGATAAATAGACGTTTTTAGCTTGCAATACGAAAGTAGCAAGGTCAGGTGAGACACTGGAAGAATAGAAAGAGGCAGTCAGAACAGGACATCGCTCCGGCCTTGAGCTTCGGGTGAGCTCCACTCCCACGCACAGCTAGGAAGCAGCGTAAATGGAGGATTCCACTATCTGTCGGCAAAGCAGCTTTAGCGAAAACAAATGACGTATGATGGCGACAGAGTAGGGAGGGACTTCCACAGGCCGGCTGAATGCTGATTGGAGGATCGTGTTGCCAAGAGACTTTTTTCTAAGTCTGTGCACCTACAAAGAGAACCAAGTCTAAACCACGGTATCTCTTCAGCTAGTCTTGACCAATCATAAATGTACGTGCAACGCCCTGTGTGATAAAATGTATTGACGCACGAGTTTCGGGACTCTTTCTGGAAATAGACAGACAGATTACAGCCTTTGCTGCCTGTGATTTCTGTGACCGGACGGAGTCCTTGGCCAAGTGAAAATATATATGTTGCTCTCTTATAATAAATAGTTAAACATCCCGCGCCTCAGTCCCGCTGTATTCCCCTCTAAGAGCTGATAAGCCATCCAATGTGAAGTTGGAGCTAAACTGGTTGGATTTTGACAGCGAGAACAGAGCAAGGGGACATTTTCCATGATTACGTTTAGACCCTGACTCTGAGGAGATTCTGTCCATACTAAATAATGGCTTTTATGTTATTTATTCCATTAGAAATGTGTTTCACGTCTCCAGATAATCCATAAAAAATACTTTACATTTTTAAAAATGGGTTAACAGAACAAAAAATGAAAGATAGGTTTCTTACATTATTCAAATGTATGAATGTATTTGTGCTCTGACATGTGACACAGTAAAGTTGGTGTATAATGAGCTCCATGGAGGACGAAAGTTGGTGATAAAAGCAGCATCACAGCTTCATGTTCACTGAGCTGCTGTCTCTGTCTGTACGTGCTTCATTATAATCTATGTTAATGTTATAACCAGGGGTGCACATAACTTTTTTGCCCTGGATCTGGCACAACATGTACATGGGTCCACCCACAATCATGGTCACACACCTGACCTCATCATCAACAGAAACATACCTGCATCAGACCTAAACATCTCTGATCATGGAGTGTCTGACCATAAGGCTATCTCCCTAACGCTGACAATCCCATCCTCCAACCAGCCACCCCCCACTGAGAGAGTCATGAAGTACCGAAACATCCATAATCTGGACACTCCACTTTTTCTCAAATCCATAACACCAAACCTTTCAATTGATCTCCGTTCGTTTTCCGCCGACGACATGATTGAGCTCTACAACGACACCATGACCACCACGCTCAACATCCTGGCTCCGTAAAAAAGGAGGAAAGCTACTTTCCAACGGTCCTCCCCCTGGTTCACGGATGACCTCCGACGCATGACAACCTGCAGTCGTCAGTTGGAGACACTAACATGGTCTGTATAACCATAAGGAGTGGCCTATTGTCCTGCCTCTGGTAATCAACACCAGACCCTAAAAACAAAGACATCTCTATATGCGCCTTCAAACCCCTCACCCACAGGAAAGCAGAAGACCTCTTTGACCTTTGTCCTCCTCTAGTTACAGACAGAGCACAGGCAAGAAGAACTGAGAATCTTAAAATACAAAGAGATATCCTTAAAATATTCTCTAACACCCAGTACTGAGAGGGACTGACTTTGATTGCAGATATAGCAATATTTGAATAAAAAAAAAGTGCACCACAATATATATATAGTATAATATATATTATAATAATTCTATTTTGACTACTAGTTTCGGGTGGGTTTCGAACCTACCGAACCTACCGGACCAGTGCTTATCTCAATGCCCCACAAGTGGCGCTGAGAGCTTATGGAGAATAAGTGTGCTTTATAGATTCGTCAATAGAGTAACGAGACATTTAGCTTTGTTTTCCACCAGTAAAATGTACAAACGACACATCAATTCACATCTACAGATGAAAACGAAGCGAATGGACGCACTGCCAGACTCATAGTGTGTATAAATCGAGACGTGAGATCTCTCTCCCCTGCTCTCCTCCGTTTCTCAACAGTGACTTCACTTTCAGCTTCACTTTAACAATTACAATGATCAAAATACATTTCCCTTTGTTTTCCACCATCAAAATGGACAAACGATGCCTCAAATGACATCTACAGATCAAGGCGAAGCGAATGGAAGTACTCCATAGACTCCTAGCATGTCTAGTTTTTCTGTTTGAGCACTATTTACATTTCTGGTTAGCCCAGAAATGTGAGAGATCTCACATCTCAATTTCCACACACTAGGAGTCTGCGAGTAATTCCATTCGCTTCGTCGTCATCTGTAGATGTGATTTGATTTGTCGTTTGTACATTTTGATGGTGGAAAACACAGGTAAATGTGCCATTCAGAATGTTTATAATAGACTATACAGCTATAAGCTTGAGGCGATCCAGGTCGCTACACGGGTGACAGGGGTTCGAAACTCCTGTCAGACTCTCCATATTATATAGCAGAACAAATACATTTATACAAAAACATTTAAGAAACATTATAAGAACAATCATTGGGAACATTTAAAAACATTATACACATTAATTTCATCATATTAATCATATTAATCATATATCACACAATGGTGTGATGTGAAAAGCCATTGCTACGTTTAAAACTTGTAAACACGCGTTCAGGAGTCTGAAAGTGGTTTCATCAGCTTCGTATTGATTTGTAGATGTGATTTGATGTGTTTTCTTGTCAATTTTGATCGCCAAAACGATAGAGAAATGTCTTTTTACTTTATAGTGGAGTCTATATATGATACTTTTGTTCAATAAGCTTTTACGAATCCCGCCCTTGGCATCAAATATTGAGTTCCTTGAATTCATTGTTATATGTGACCCAAGTCAATATGGGTGCATATTTAATAGTTATAAAAACTATTATTATTATTATTATTATTTTGGAATTATTAATAATATTGAGAAGTGGGAGTCATGAGTGGGAACCCCCCAGGCAAGTGGGCTTCCATATTGAGATGTGGGATCTACAAGTTATAAAACTATTATTATTATTATGCAAGCCCACTTACTCCATATATCAAAGCCAGTTAATGCTAAGTTATTGAGTGTACAGCAGGACCATATGCAAGACCACTTACTCCATATATCGGACAATCTGGTGCACTCGAGCACAAAATGAATTGATGGATACAGCTCTCAACACTCAGATGAAAGGGAGCTGTATACTTTTCAATGATCAACACATCTTTAGAATATGATCACAACCAATAACAAATCATTTAAACTTGTTTAATCGTATCTAATGTTACAAAGTTAGTATTCTTTCTTTTATTTATGCATATTTTACTAATCACTCTTTTTAACTGTTTTGTTTTTTACTGTCCTATAATACACATTGGAATGATTTCTTACTTTATTTTTTACAACTATATTTAATAGATAAAGGTGAGACAGAGAGAGAGTGAGCGAGAGAGAGAGAGAGAGACTCTCTCTCTCTCGCTCACTCACAGAGGCTGTGTGCTCCTCCATGGCGATGACGGCTTGTGTTAAAAAAATAAAATAAAACATATTTGTAAAGTGGGGGGGGGCACAAACGGGATTTTGAAAAGTGGGGGGGACATGTCCCCCCTGTCCCCAGTGGAAATTACGCCATGCGTGTGTGTACGTCAAGTGCAATAAATATGTTGAAATATTAAACTAACATTAGAACAAGAACACGAAACATGAGGAGAAACTGACCTGAATCCAGCTGGTGAAACATTAATATAACCAGGGCTGCACATAACTGGTGCGCAGGTGCGCATGCGCACCCCCGCCAAAAAAGGAGCAACGGATCATATGAAAAAACGCGCATTTGCGCCCGACGCAATTGAGAGAGAGAGAGAGATAGCAAAGAGAGAGAGAGAGAGATATTTTGCGAGTTGCATAAGAACTGGTAAGATAGCAGAGTTTCCCACACATAATACATTTAATCATAATAAATGTATTTTATATAGTGCTTCTCATCTGCCAAGACAAATCTCGAGGCGCTTCACAATAAAGGACACTGATACACTTTGAGGGATTAAACAAATAATAATAATAATTCAAATAAAAAATCGGATATTAGCGATAAAAAATGGCAATCCTCCAGGTGTACCATGCTCCAAAGTTTATTGGAAGGCCTGCCAAAAGAAGAGGTTCTTAAGGCCGGTGTTGTAGGACCTTGGTGGAAGGGGCAGATCTAAGCTGATCTGGGAGGGAGTTCCAGAGGCGCGGGGCGAATGAGCAGAAGGCTCGGTCTCCCATTGTTCGGAGACGTGTGGCGGGGGATGTAAAGATGAGGAGCGTGGCTGGAGCGGAGAGAGCGGGTAGATGTCTGGGCACGGATGAGGTCACAGAGGTATTTGGGCTTTGTCCATTGAGGGCTTTGGTAAGTGAGGAGCAGAACCTTAAACTGGATCCTGTAGTGGGCTGGGAGCCAGTGTAGTTGTGCAAGTATGGGGGTTATGTGTGCGGACCTTTTTGTACCGGTGAGAACTCTGGCTGTAATGTTCTGGACAAGTTGCAGGCGGTTGATGGATTTGGCTGGGAGACCGGAGAGGAGTGCATTGCAATAATCTAGTCCTTGAGAAGATGAGTGCATGAACCAGTTTTTTGTTGTCATCAGTTGAGAGTGAGGGCTTCAGTCGGGAAATGTCTTTCAGGTGAAAGAAGGAGGTGTTGGTGATGTGTTTGATGTGGGCTTGGAAAGACAGAGTGGGGAATTCAGATGACAGTCGGCTCACCAGGGTCCTCCTCGTCCCTGATGAGCCTGATCTTTTGCTGTACAAGAAGCCAGGAGGTGCCCCAGCTCCCCACAGTAAAACAACCTGCCCTCCTGAATGCGCCAAAGACGTTCCTCCGGAGTCAACTTTGCCCGACCCAACTGCATAGGCTCCTCTGAGACACTAGGGAGCACTCTTCTCTCAGGAGGAGTATCGGCAGGAGGTCTCCAGGCCGGATGATGGCTTGGTGTGTCCCCTTGGTGTAGAGGCAGACGTGCCACATTCTTGAACCTTTGTTTTTGTCTTTCTGCCAGTCTATTGTCTATTCGAACTGCCAGTGCAATGACAGAATCCAAGTCTTCTGGGAGGTCCAAAGGTATTAACTGGTCTTTAATGGAATCCGAAAGACCAGACAAAAAGGCGTCGAGCAGTGCTGAAGAATTCCAGCCACTATCTGCTGCAAGGGTCCTGAACTCAATGGCATAGTCCGATACTCTGTGCTGACTCTGCTTAATCTGCATCAGTGCTCTGGCTGCCTCCCTTCCAGGAGCCGTGCGATTAAACACCTTGGTGAGAGTGTCTGTAAATACATCCAGAGAATTACAGGTAGGTGAATCTCTCGCCCATTCGGACGTAGCCCAGGCCGCTGCTCTCCCCGTTAATTGGCTCACCATGAAGGACACTTTAGAGTGATCAGTGGGGAACGCAGCAGGGTTATATTTATAATGGAGATCACAATGAACAATGAAAGGGCGACAGTCACCGGAATCTCCGGAGAATCGCTCTGGAGAATCGCTCTGGAGATGCCAGACGAGGCGGTGGAGCATGGAGTGGCACACGATCAGCTGGAGGAAGTGGTGTGTGAGCAATAGCAGGAGGCTGAGGGGATGAACCGGTGAGCTTCCAGGTGAGCGAGGACACGGTGCAGCTGTTCGGCAAGGTGATTCACCTGAGTATTGATGGAGGCTTGAACATTTTACTGACGGCCGGTCAAGTCCCTCACACCCTAGGTTGATGGCGCCCAGCAGCTCCTCATGGGTGTGTAGTCTCGCTCCTTGAGCTCGCAGAGCTATCTTCACTGTCTCTGAATCCGATGGGGTCCATATTTTGGTCAGTTCGTACTGTTATGAAACCGAGACACAGGACGCAGGACCAAAAGCAGGATTCGGAGACAGTTTGTCCAAAATAGAATGTTCTTTAATAACAAAACTAAATCGTACTTTCAAAAAATAGAAAATAGTTGACAGCCAACTGAGTTTACGTAAACGTAGCCGGC